>JARHVA010003617.1:260000-277500 GCA_037957365.1 Torreya grandis | reverse complement strand
AAGATGCATCAAATGTTGAAATATGGGTAGTCTAAGGTGACTTAATATGAGTAGAAAGAAAAATATAGGCATCAAAAGATACCCAAACATGTGTTATAATAATAATATGGGCATTTTAATATTTCCAAACTTATGGGATATAAGTGGATTGAGTTTAACCTCAAGATCAAAAGGTCTAAGAGTGATGTTAAAATATACATAAATTGGTGTTACAATAAGATGTGGCATCTAAGGCAATGTCAAGATATTTGGGAGGTGAAATAAAATTTAATGAATGGTATAATTTAGGCTGATACAATATATAGAAACATGATTAAAATTGATTTTACTAGCCACACCGATATAGTATGATGATATAATGTGATTGAAATGGAATGTATTGGGTAGGTTGTTACAATATGATGAAACTAAATTGAGATTGATTGTATCAACTAGGTATATACAATATGATGAGATATGAATAAAATTAAATGTAATAGTTAGGTTGATGAAATTTAATGAAATAAATTAAACTATATCATCATATTATGGGTTATGGTCAATGCAGTTGACTGAAGATAAAATAATTATATTAGTGCATTTTGTGTCATAGATGATGTAGTTAACTATAGAAAAAGAGATGTATTGACACATTATAGGTTATAGCTAATGAAACTAGGTGAAATACATGGAATTTTATCAACATATTCTATATTATGATTGATGCAATCATCTAGAGGAAAAAAGTATCGACACATTCTAGGTCATGGACAATGTATTTGACTAGAGAGAGTTGTAACTGAATGGTATCAAGATAGCTAATTATAATGGAAATAATTGATTTTAGTGGTAATTTTGGAGAGATAAAATCATGATAATTATGAAATTTCATGTAATTTCAATGATTAGGATCACCTATAATGCATAATTTGGTAGTCATTTAGATTAGATGTTCTTCATAAGATGATTATTTGGTAAAAAATGGTTGAATGTCAGATAAGGTTTGAAGACTTATCCTCATAATAACTTATAAGCATGGGTTAGAGGGTAGGTATAAATAAAGGTAACTATGCTAATAATTTATTTATTTATAGTTAGGAACACTAAATTTTGGAAAATGATAAGAGGGATCATCAATGGGGAAATCAACTATCATGTTAGGGGAATAATTGTAAATGTAAGGTAAATCATCATGTTTATCTTCACCAATGCTATAAGTATAAATGATGATACATTTAGGATCTTAATCAAGGTAAGGAATATATTCACTCTTAGTAGAAGTATCATCATAGCTGGGAATAATACCATGAGGATCCTTGGCCATGATAAAAGGTACATGATGATTTGTTTGAGTCATGATAGATTAATGAGGTTGAGTATCCATTTAAAAATGTGGTTTTGCATTAGGATCATTTGATTTATAATATAAATTTTCACAAGGGTCATTTTTTAGACCATTTTTGTAATGGCTTGTGTTGTATCTAGAGGTGGATTTTGATTAGAAGTGTTAGAATTATTAGTTGAAAGAGGATTACCAACAATATTTTTAGGAGGACTAGTGTGAGTGACCTCAACCATGTTTAATTGTGTCTTCATTCATGATACAAAAATTAGGTAACATTTTAAATAAATTAAAATAGGATTGGGAGGATTTGATAAGGAATTTATGAACATGGTAGAAGTGTCAAGACATATGAGAACTAGTTCAATACTTCTATCCAAAGTAAGGATATAAGCTCGATTTAGATCTATATCTCTGATTATGAAGATTTGATTGTGAATTGGAAAATTGGAATATGACATCATGTTGAATTTATATGGATATTTTTAAAAAATATATGGTATCATCCAAGCTGATATAGTTAGTTACTAAGTCTAAAAAATAGACTATATTAGTTAGGTCAATAAAATTTAGTAGAAAATATGGTGCTAGTTGGTGGTTGAGTAAAATTACTATATCAACCTAACCAATGAATTTTAAAAAACATAGTAGGCTATATTTTTTTTGATACATACTAGAAAAAAATAAAATGGAATTGGCCTAGCAAATACCATTCACTAGTTGATAAATAAAAGGAAAAGGGTGGATGATAAATTTAGGTCATAAAAGATATACCGATTTAAAAAAATTAAAATTAAAAAAGGAAGAAGATGAATTTGAATATAATAAATGAAAAATGGAAACATAAAGATAATCCAACTAGGTTTAATATAAGATTCACGTCAGGTTCACTAAAATCTTTACATGAGATATGATTAACCTGTAACTATCCTATCTTAATATACTCAAACTTAGATAAGTATGATCAAGTAGTGCCCATGATACTTGGTTTTTATTTAATTATTAATGAAATATTTAGATATAGTAGAGGATTTCCTATGCCAAAAATTCCAAAAGGAAAGTGTGTAAATCCTAAGCTTATAACACAATAAAATAACTCTCACCTTACATATATGAAAGTAAATGATTTTATTTGAGAAATTTAATTAGTTATTAAAGTAAATTAAACTAAACTAAATGGTAAATAGGTTTTATAATTATATTAATTTATAAGGTTCCATGGTCAACCAAATGGGAGCATAGAAAATCCTATAACCACACTAGTATTAAGTGTAAAGATAACTTAGACAATGACACACACACTTTAATTCACTAAAAAAAACATTTATCTAATAATTACATAAAGGAAAGAGTATATACAAAATCTATCTACTAAGTACATAAAGGAAAGAGTATATGGTTAGGAATACCTACCTTTATTTAGACCCATCGAGCCTCAATCTCCCCTTTAACACAAGGGGAGATTTAAAAGAGATGTTTTAGGTTTAATACTTAAAATATAAGAAGTAGACCTAGATATCCTTATTTTAAGAATCCAAATACTATGACACATCCTTGATTTAACTCCTATTGAGCTTCAAATACTACCATAAGACAATTTTCCTTCAAGACAAGGTTCTAGACCACAAACTCCTCCAAATATGACTTAGTGCAAAAGTGTAAGTGAAATAAAAATGAATAGATTGCATACGATATGAATTTAATTAAATATTACCCCTATATATACTAATCCAATACAAAAAATATACCCTAAACTCTAAGCCAATGATATCATCTAAGTTCAATATAGTCAAAAGATGATGGCTAGCATAGAATGATATCAGCTAGAATGATATAGTATATATGTTAGAAAACAAACTCATAACTAAACTACGATGGATGATACAATACAATAAGGGAAAATCCTCTAAACATAGAATATTGGCTTAGTCGATGCTATAAAATATAAGGTAAAATAACACAAGTAAGTAGGATAGGATGGAAGGTTGTAAATGGTAAGATAATATGAAAAACATGGACTGTTAGTAAGAATGATATGATCATTATATATAACATCATCTCTCATAAATAACTATGATATTTTCCACCCATTTTTTATGCACCCATTAAGGCATGCTCTTAGGGAGATCAATACTTGACAAGTCACTACAAGATAAAACACTAATAAAAGTTTAAAGTAACAATTATTATGTGTATACAAACTCATGATATAATAACCCACTCATATTTATACATGATAATATATTCCATATTAAGTTTATAAAAATAAAAATGTTGACCATTTAATTTTAAAATATTTACCCTTTTACTTCCCATTATTCTCCTTTAATTGAAAAAGTTATCCCATGTAGAGCTCCCATTCATAAAATAGTTTATCATATGTTTAAAAAACCCTAACAATTCACACAAAGATAAGACATAACTTTGATACCAAGTGAAGATATAATATATTTGATAAACTAAAAATGACATCAATTTATTAAAAAATATTTTATCTAACTTCATAATAGAAATGGAATACACACAAGATTACATAATACATATAATTTCACATGGGAAAACCCTTTTAAGAAGAAATCCCAACATACTAACTCCTTTATTATATTAATTTAATCATTTAAGGTATAATAATACACTACCAAGTTTTTATTTTACCCTATTGTATTTTCAATTATATATAGACACATCAAGAGATAAACCATGGGTACCAATACCATGGGTACCAAAAACATAGGTTCTATAGTCTAATAGATTTTAAGAAATGGAAAATATACAATAGATTTATAATAATAACACTATTTAATTTTATTATAAAATATTTTAAACACTCTCCCTTATCTTATTAAATCATAAATTCCACTTAGAAACCCATGTGACTTTCTTACAATCCCATAAAATTTCCTAACTACTTACTTAAAAGACACACTAGCCCATAACCTTTTCCTTATTACCCACCCTTATATTATACATCCCTATTTTAAATAAACTTAATTAGATATTTTTGTCCCAAAATTAACATTTACACCTCCTAAAATCCCACCTAACCTACTATTTTAGGTCTATGGCACCCTTCAAAATGACCTAAAATTTTCAAGATACATATTTGTAATATTTTGGGTAGCAACACATACAAATTGCACATCAAAATTTTACTAAAATAATACATTAAAATAAGGGTACAAGAAAATAAATAAAGGGTTCAATTGAAAAAAGTTCAACACAACCACTTAACCAAGTTAAGAAACAAGTCATATAACATAAGAAACATGATCAAGGAATCTTGGGTCTTGTTTTAGGCATGTGTTTAGGCCAATACATCATGATACCTTTTCTCATGATCTCTATAGCTATGTATACAAAATTAATATAAAATAATATAATAAATAATGAATATCAGGACTCATGTAATTCACATCACATGATCCCATAAAACATACCCTTAAAACTCAAAAAGTAATTATATCTAAGCACAACCCATATTACATCATTATTAATCAAGAGATACATAACAATATCTTAACAAATTCATAAATGAACATCAATGTATTTAATTGCATTTCATCAAATAAGTGTGTATCTCAACCACATAAGTTTAAACCCTAACATGTGACCAAATTAAATGTGGTAAATAAAATATACATATCTAAGAATCATGTGCCTCAAAATAAATCAATGTGATTTAACAAGTACATGATAACATACTACTACAACCAAAATGATGATAACTAAAAATGGACCTCACACAAATTTCATGTATATTTTTAAAAAAAATAGTGTTAATTGATAGTTTTAGATCTCATAACTCTTTTAGTTGATTAATTATACTTATAAATATTGGATTAAGGGTTATAAATGTTTTGTATTATTATGTTTTTTAAAGAATGTTTAAGATAACATTATATTCTTACATCAACCATTTTTTATTAATTTGTCTTACTCTTTTCCCACTTGAATTGATTAACTACCATTAGGGTAGGGAAGTTAACATGACCCAAAGGTTTTCCTAAATTAAAACATGAAAGGTTAATCTCGTTATAAACTTTGATTGTGTGCACTTCTACGTAGTTAAAGTTTATAAATCAGCATAGTGGAAATGATAGATAAATTTCACCATAAATGTTTAATAAGGGATAATCCAAAATTCATCTTGGGAAACACCTAAGAACCCACATCAAAAGACTAAAGTTGATTTTTTCACTATTACATCGATATTCTTCTACCACTTTATGTACTTGCAATTGCATAGGTGAGTCCAAAATATATCGATTCTTCATATTATTGAGAAAGAAAAATGGTTCACTCTATCACCTAGGTTTATGTGTAATCACTGTGTGTGGTAAGAAGATATTCCAGATAAAAATCATGCCAAAGTAGTAACATTGTAAAATTTATATTAAGGAAAATTTTAGTGGTAAATATTGATAGTTAGGAAAATATGTGGGACTTCTAGACTTAGGATTGATTATGTGGGTAAAGTCAAGCCACACATCATTTCACTGAAAAAAATCTATACAAGTTATTATTTGCCACTTGAATAGCCAAATGGTTTTTAGTCTCAATGGGGTTTAATTTTTAAATCACCAATAAATAGGGGTTCCAAGGTTTTAAGAAATTTTCAGATTGCCACACATTATGTGTGCCCTTGTATTACACTAAAAAGAAATTTAAAGGTGAAAAATTTAATGCAAATAATTTCAATAGTTAAACCTAACCTAAAATTTATTAAATTTAGTAATAGATATACTCAAAATTAAATGGTAATTTTCATCCTAGTGAGTTATGACTTTTATATTGTATGGAATATTAGTGATAGTAAAAGGATCCAATAAATTAGTTATTAAACATACAAATAAATAAATATATAACATCTATAAACAATAAAATATATTGATCCTATTGAAAACTCTTAAAACATTGTAATTTAAAACCTACTGGTAATTATTTTGATCTAATATAAAGCATGCTTATGATCATATATATATATATAACATTAATTAAAAATAGATATGTTTATGTTAGTTATAATTATTTTTCATCTTAGTGAATATTTTGTATAACTATGATGTGTTTCCATCATGCAAATTTTATCCTATTTTTAATGCTTTTTTTCATCATTCAATGATTTTTAAGTTGTGATTTTTTTATATGAATACAATGTTTTTACATTAATGCAATGATTTTCTAAGATAAATATGTTTATATATCAACGTGATGCTCTTATATAATCTAATCTAGAAATGTTTTTCCATCATTTGATGTTTTTCTAAACTCACAATTCTTAAACACTCATTTTTTTGTCTTTTTATTATCTTAGCATCCCTTGCCCTCTTAGAAATAATGGTATAATATTAATTTCATGTGCATCTCTTTAAAAAAACATGTTTTATAATTTATATTTCAATGTGTATAAAAAATAAAATGGTTTATGCTTGCAATAAAGAAAACAAAAACCTTTAAGAAGATCAATGAAAAATCAAATTATGTAATAAATTATGAATATTATAAACATCCTCTAATTTAATCAAACAAATTTCATCCATTTCATGTTAGATTATTTTTTAAAATTGGAAAAAAAAGACATAGAGTAATAAGGAAAGAAAACTCCAACATATTTTGTAACCTTTATGTGTCAAAATATTACTTTAAAATCTAAACATGGTAAATTATACACAATTTTACCATATAATTCAGATCTAATTATTTTCAAAGTGGAGACATCTTTCATATTAATAGTGGCATTAGAAAAAAAATAGTTATTGCACAATATGTTTATGAGTGAATAATCTTGCCCATTATTAGAGAACAACTAAAACAAACTTCACATCCTTCAACACAATCTAGACTTTAAAATTTGAAAATTGAGCATCCATATTTAGGAAATTATTTTAAAGCATAAAAATCAATAGTAATTAAAATCTTTCCATAAAAAAAATACCCTCCACTTAGATACTTATGAATTTATTCTACTTGATATTCCAAACTAAAAAATTATTTTCTAAGAGCTATGAGTTCTAAGAATAAAATGACACCCCCATTATCCATGCTTGAAAAATTAAAAGAGGGGAAGATAAAATAACCCAATTCAAAGTCAAAACTAACTCTACATTTTTCCTCTATGAAAATTTTCTATTATATTACTTATCAAACCTTTATCATAGAGGTTAGATAAGATATTGAAAATAAATAGTGATTCCACTTTAGAATAAACCCTAATACAAATAGCCAACTTCAAATATTTTGCACCCAAGACAAGTTTGATGGTAAATTCCATGTAGGTAGTATAAATATTAAAGAAAATTTTAAATAATTTCTATATATAGGACCCTAAAAATCCATTTCTTCTAATTCATCTCTCATAAAGTAGAGTTTTAAAAATTCTAAGAAATAATTAACCATGATAAAATTTTGACTAAATATACCAAAGAAGTGAGTTAGAATGAGCCAAAAAAAAAAAGGTGATTCAAATATATTTATAAAATATTAAATAAATAATAGGATACTTTGGTTAAAAAACCCATTCATTCCTATCATTAATGCTGAAATCACATCAAACTTCCTAAGTAGTATTATACACATTATTTCACACCATGGAAAAGGATTGGACATAGCGTGAATTTAGATTCTAAATTAATTTTAAGTACACATTAATTATAAAATCCAAATACCATATTTTCAATGAGTATATGGGTGATGCCAAAATACTAAACAATGTCATCCAAACCTATATTCAATCATTCAAATAAAAAAGAGGTGCTGCTAATTCCATTTGAAATTCAAGCATAAAGAAAATTAATAATGTCAAATCAAAATCAATTGTAAAATAAAATTATAATCAAATCCTAAATACTCAAATAAAAATAATGGTGACATTATTAAAACACACCTAAACCATCCCATCATATTTCATTTGAAATTACCTTAAAAACTTCAAATAATGTTATCTTCAATTTTCATCTTTTTGTCCATCAAATAGATTTCATTAATTGTAAATTCTTATTATAGGATCAATTTATTGTCTATCAAAATTTTCATGATGTTTGAATAAATAAAAATAATTATTTTCAAGTATGTTTCACCATATATTTTTATATTGAAATAGAAATTTGGTATCAAACACTTAGCAACATCAATTTTGACATTATTAGATGTGTGTGTATGTATTTAAATATTTTTCACACTTTCCCATATACATTTAATGGAAATTTGTCTTGACTAACCTAATTTACCAATGCACATAATTAAGATGACCCTCGTATATGAAATAACACTCCTTAGTCCTATTCAAACTATCACAATATCCAAAATCAATTATTTTCACTCCCATGATAGTACTAAAAACATTCAGATAGTTAAATTTTTTTCCAAGTGTTTGCCTCTACTGGTACTATCCAAAAATAAATAAAGTATACTTGTTAAATTGGGATGTCTCATTTAAGTTAGCTTGGACATGTTTCATGGGTTGATCATGGTAGTAATTATCAAATATTCATCTATAAATAAAACTAAAATCTAAGTTTGTAATTACTTGAAAACATGGTCACTAATTCACATTCACATATACAAATACATTATCCATCTCTTGAGTTATTATCAAAAGGCACAAAAATCCAAAAATATATCAAATGAGTATCTATATATTATGGTCTAAATATAAAACATAGGTCAAAGTTATATGTTTTCAAGTTTTAAAATCCAATAATTTCATTGCATTATAATATGTTCTTAATGGTTCATGTGCGCGCACACACACACACCTACATGGAGAATTAAATGTGGTTTGAGCCCTTTATGGAGAAATATTATACCCCATTGGGATAACCAACAAATACACTTCATTTTTTTATAAATTAGTACTAAGATTAACAATAGCCAACATTTTATTACTAGAAAACCAAATGAATTTCAAGTAATATATGCCATAACCACATCAACCCACTAGATAATTTAAACTCATTTAGTACTCAAGAAATAAACACATCAATAAGTTTAAGTACCAATAATCAATGCAATAAGGCAAATCTAATACTACAAATATGGACAAAATCTATGATTCAGTCATAAGTACAATTACAACCACTATTATTTTCATTTTTAGAATATTATAAAAATACGTAGACATTAATGTGTTAAATATACATATAAAATATATTAAAATACTTTATAATGTCATATATACATATTAATAAATATGAAGGTAAATAATGAACTACAAAAATTATCTCTATGATCCATCACATAACCTTAGTGTAATTTTATCTAGTAGAATCAACTGATAGAGGCAGAGCATCATCTGAGTGCTTTACCTCCAACCATAGACCAATGGTCTCCTACACACTTCCCTTATAGGATTGGCCCTACTCTTCATAGAGAGGTAGATAAAAATAACATGTATATTGAGATACAACTAGAACCTGCGTGTGTCCCAAAATTATTACATGTAGTAATCAATAGAACATGGAATCCATTATTCTATATAAATGATATCAATAATACATGTAAATTATAAGTATATTAAAATGACAATGTCTCAGCTATAACATTACTTTGGCCAATATTTTTCATTATAGAATGTAAATTTAATAATCTAAGACATTTTCACTTACAAAGTACTCTTTGGTACTGAATCATGACACAATGATATCAAGGGGTACATATATGAGTTACCCACTGGCATACTCATATATGTACCTCTTGTTATCTAACATTGATAAAAATTAAAAATTCAAAATCAAAGTAATAAAATACCATGCAATAGTTAAATATTTATACAATCATAATTAAGAATCTAATTAAATCCATAACATATATTTTTGTTAAGGTAGAATAAGAATCAAGCCATTCTATGCTTAATTCTCAACATATCAATATATTACATTTCTCATTTATACAAAACTACACTAAATTTTTTATGATAGATTAAACATACTAAAAATTAAAATTTCATAATAGTTACATGCAATAATCATAAGTCTTAGGCATTCAAGTATAGGTAACCAAAGACAGTCTACAAATAACTACCCATTTCATCTACTCTAATTCATTATGACTTTATCATGCAATAATATATGAAGTGAATTTCATAAATTCAAAATTTTAAATCTTGATAATGGTGCGCTTATAATTGTCTAAAGATTATATTTCATACTAGACATAATCAATGATTTAGACAAGCATCTACCTCTAATATATCTTTTTCAACATCCTATAAACACCAAGTCAAAATATAATTAATTTATGATTCCAAGACATGAAAGTGAATAACATTTGATCAAAACACTATATCTACTATTTCCTATCATTTTATTGTATTAAAACATCATACTGCTAAAATATAATAAACCCATAATAGTTAAAAATGATATTTACATTTAACTCATACAAAATCCACTCTATTTACATTATTATAGAATTCTCTTTTCATTATAAAAGTTTGGAAATAATACTCAATTTTATAGGTCTACCATTTATAGATACATAATACAAATTTACAACTTAAATTTTATCCTTTTTATTATTTTTATAAAAATCATATACAATATCCCAATTAAAATCATATTTAGTCAAATAATACTCATGACTAGGTGTCTATATATATCAACTTGTAAACATTACTCTTTTTACAAAATAAGGTTCTTATACTCTTAACAGACATTCCATATTATAAACCTAGAAATAAGGTGACTCAAAACTTTTTTATGCACTCGATTTATGAATTTGAACTTACATCATTTTCATACAATTATACCCTTGTATAGTTTACTCAGACAGTCTTTAAAATGACACTCCTAGGTCTATAGATTCAACCTATTTAATTTCGAAATCTTACTAAATAATTTTTTAATCCTATAGGTGTAAACCATTAATATTTTAATTATTCAAACTAGGCCTCAATTTTTACTAAAGATTCATTAGTTAAACTCATATGATAACCCATATTAGTAAATAATTCTGATGTATACATATTCCAAAAAGGGTTAATTTTCTTTATCTTCATATCTTACATACTAACTAGATTACTGAAGACTACAGTTGAACTTATTGTTGGCCAATTTTGGCCCACATACCAAGATTTTGCCTAGATAGATTAGTTGAGAAGAGTTATGGATGGAATGAGTGGAACAAAAGTAGGAAAAGAAGAACTCATGTTACTTAAAAAGATTTTAAAACAATTTAAGCAAGATTAAAGTGTAATTTTTTGATTCTTGGGAAGTAGGCTTGGAAATAGGTCTAGGATTGTAAAGTGAAAAAGACTATTAGGTTCTCATGGTGTTCCAAGAATTTATGGGCATAAACTAAGTTGAAAAAAGTATTACAAGTTCATTAGAGCCTTCTAAATAGATAGAAATGACTTGAACAAGCCTATAAGGACCAAACCATCATGGCAAATAATGCATGAATGAGTGAAGAAAGTTGGTCATGCATTTAATAATACATTTGAAGAGTCTCCTAAATTTGAGGAATTACATGACATGATGATTTTATTCCCATAAAAATCCTATACAAATTTTATATATTTATGAGTTATCGATCTCAAGATATAAGCTTCCAAAGTTAAACTTGCAAAGTGGGATGTACACATAGACATCAAATTTGGGCCTCTTAAAATAGTCATTTAAATTCAAATGCTCCAAGGATGAACACATGGATGATAAGTGTTAAGATCATAGAATATTGAGTCAAGATCCAATGGTGAGTGATTATCTAATAAGTTAGTGGGTCTTGAGGATCCAATGTTATGTGTTTAATCATGCATTCATATATCAATGGTGAGCATCAAGTCAAAAGGTCAACAGACCTAAGATTGAATGCATCAATGAAAAGTGTCAAGATCTCAGGTACCTGAATGGATATATAATGGTACATAATGATTGATAAATCCATTAGGTCCAAATTTATCAACATTACATGATCCATAATACAAAGTAGATCTAATAGTGAGTGATTGGTCGAAAGGTCAATGAATATTGAAGATAAATGCATGGGTGATAAGTGTCTCAACTATGTTAAACTAGTAGATCTATGGATTGCATCCATTCATATAGAATATAATAAATAACAAGAAATAGGTTAAAGAGTCAGCATATCTTGGGGACAATGTGTAATTTCCAAGTATCATGACCATGGTAACTGCCGAGTAAATCAATAGTGTGTGTGAGAAGCCCATATCAAGATCAATGATCAATATTAAAATTTTAGAGCTAAGGGACTTTAATGGAGATAAAATGTGACCTAAGGTTGATCCAAAGAAAATATCTCAAGGAGGATCATGAAGATAGACATATTGGAATATGAGTTTTTGCCACCTAGGTAAGTAAACACATAAATACATGATTAGATACGATATGGGTAACTAGGATCATACCTTATAAATCCATCTAATGACATTAATGCCCTATAAAACCTTTTAAGATAATATGATTTACATCTTGTTCAGATTCAATAGAACCTATCTTAGGGATATTTATTTGTAATCATGACTATATGAAAACCAATAGGGTGATTGGTTTTCATCCATAATAGATCTATATTCAAGATTTAGAATCAATGGAAAAATGGTGACTGTTTAACAAATGTCAGAAGGAACATAAAGAAGTGAGCCCAAGTAACTATTTGATAGCATGAAGAACATAAATCATGCTTAAGGAATATGGTGAAAGTAATTAATGTAGAGGATCTTGAGAAGGATTCATGTAGTGGTAGGGATTTCTTCTTATAACTAGTCTTGATCTTCACATTCTCCATCATGTTAGAGAAAGATACAGTGACATTAATGTAGGGAAAGGCTCGAGAAGGATTATGATAGTGGTTTTTATAAGTGGAATTGGGATCATTAATGACCCCTTCATCACTAATTTATCTCTCTCTTACCTTCTTTATTTTTATAAATGCTATCTTGGAGCTCTTTATTTGGATCCTTCTCTTGGGCATGAATAGACTCTGCCAAGTTTGATCTTTGTAATGTCTTAATATAAATAGATGCCTATTTTATATTTCATTATTATAGTATAGTGTGTTAATGTTAGTTCATTTACATATGTGGTCAAAATTTCTTCCTTATCAAGTCTTGATCTCACTTAGGTACTAGTTTATCTTGTTATGCAAGTCACGTGTAGTGTTTAATGTCATTTGATTGAAGCTAGTAAATGGATACATTAACTAGTTAGTGCCTTAAATTAGGCCTTCCCATCACTTCCCTTAGGTTTTGATCACTTGGTGCATATTTACATGAATATTGATGCATAACAAACATTTGGAATTATGGATTTAGTCTTTTTCTTGGCTCATTAGTGTTTTTAGAAGTTTAAATAGAGTGGATGAGTAATCAATTTAGGTGCATCTTAAACATTAGCTTAGATTTCCCTTTCAGTTATCTTTCTCTCCCTTTTCACCCTAGTAATGAAAAAAATTTAGTGGAAATGAGATAAGTGATGCATCATAGGAGCTAGCCTCATTAAAAATCCTAGAGGTCTAACCCAAAATTAGGTGACCCATAACTTAGGGTCATTACCATGTTGGACTAGGTTTGAGCAAGAGGACCTGAACAATCCTTTATTTAGATAGGGTGTTAACTAAGTCTCTAATAGTTTATATCATTCCTAGTGAGACCCAATTTCAGATATTAAAGTAAGTCTATAACACATTAATATTCATAAGTAGTTTCAAGTATTCCTTTGTCCTTATCTCAAGGTATGAGGCATATTTTTGTTCATGATTTCAGTTATCTTCATGTTTTCTAGGCTATGGCAGCCTATAAGGAAGGATAATATCTTTCCTCTCCTTATCAATAGTTTCAAAATAATCCATATACCTCTTGATATGATCCTCACTAGTATTATGGGGACCTATATCAATCATACATGTAGGATTATTACCATGATCTTCTGTATGAATAACTAATCCATCATAATGTTTCCCCTTCCTAGTCCTATGATGATCCCCCTTGTTACCAAGATAATAAAGCCTTCTATGAGTCTCATTTACCTCCACTACAACCTTTTTACCCTCTTGATTAATCATGGTAGATACATGACATTCCTAAACATCTTACTCATACCCTAAACATTGATACATTGAAGGGGTATGGGTAGGAAATTCCAAAACTTGTCATTAGAGGGGTTAAAATTTTAGTGCAATGGGAAAAAGAAAGTTGGATGTACTTCATTAGGAGAGGATATTATATAAATAGTAGTGACATGCTTGACATAAATAGACTCATCTCCAAGGTTGAGGAGAAGCTGGTAGCCCATGAAGAACATCAAACACCTAATTTCCCATCCTACCTCCCCTCATTCACTCCATGTTAGCCTCATGTTGAACTTCCCCTCCCCACTCATAATCCCTCACAAAATTATTTTCAAGGTTATTCAGCCCCAACTCCTCTCAACCTTTTCCTCAGGGAAATCTATCCAAGGGAGAGTCTAGGAGGAAAGGCAAGTTTGTGTTAAAAGAGCCAACCATCATGAGCAATTAAGGTCTAATTTTGAAGCCTCCCTTACCAAGTAAATTAAAGTTGTAGATAAATTTTTTTAATAGACATTGGTATATATAAAGGCAACATCACCTCAACTTCATATACCTCCTTTCATCCTCAAGCCACAATACACATTATGCAGGAAAACCATGTACCCAAATTTCTATCTTGAAACCAAATCATGCAGTTAAGCAAACCTAAAGTTAATCAATCCACACCCCTCCCTCCTCAAGAATATAAGTAATTTCCCTCATGGAGATCCATAAAAAGTGATATGTATAAGGAGGAAGTGGTGATTTTTAAATACAAGTAGTTGAAGATAAGGGAGGAGGAGAGTCAAAATCAAAAGGTTAAATAATAACCTCTAGCTTTTCCATTTTGGAGGTCTAATCAAAGATGTTCTCAAAATGAGAGGGAGACTTTAATTATGAATGTTGAATGGTATTTTACATATATTAAAGAGTCTCAAGAAGGATATTAGTAAAATGAAGTTCTGGTGGAAGAGGGTGCCCCTTCCATTGCCCGACTCAACTTGCTTTCCCTACAAAAGTTTCTTCAAGAGTCAACCATTCCCAAGGTTTCAATTTGAAAGAATGTTCCCTCCATTCCTAGACCCATACATGAACCATCCATAATACCTCATACTCCATCTCCAACTTATCATCCCTCCATCATATCTTATCCTTCACCTTAAACCCATGAGACTATATATCAACCTTCCACCCCACCCTTTCTTGAGAAGGAGCCCATTTTGAGAGAAGCAAGTGAGGATGAAATAACTCAAGATATAACTGATCAAGAGGAAATCATGACTGATTATGAAGAATAAATTAGCACAAGGACTCCCATTGGTAAACACAAGTATACCTCTACATTCTTAAATGAAGAGAAACACATTGAATATCCTACTACAACTATCAGTATAGAATTTGATGTGAAAGAGGATGTACTTGATAAAGACCTCTTACCTATTGTCCATGATGATATAGTTATTGAAGGTGACATTCATGAGGAATATGGCTTATGGAAAAGGTTTTATGAAATATAAAAGGAACTTGACAAATTATAACATGAAGGTGAATGTCTATCTACTAGTCATGAGCCTGT
Organism: Torreya grandis; assembly: GCA_037957365.1. Taxonomy (NCBI): domain Eukaryota; kingdom Viridiplantae; phylum Streptophyta; class Pinopsida; order Cupressales; family Taxaceae; genus Torreya; species Torreya grandis. Next base: position 261,601 of record JARHVA010003617.1, on the reverse strand, counting down.
AGTCATGAAGGAGTTTGATGTAGTTTTTGTCCAGGAAATTGTGAACATAGAGGATGAGGCCAAGGAAAAAGTTGAGGTTCCTCAAGGATAGTCAAGATCTCTATCTGAGGTTGAATCATTTTCATGGATGTTAAGACATGTAAAAGTGAATATTTATGTTTCCAAACATCAAATACATTTTATCATAGAGGAAAACAAGGTTGAAAAGGCTACCATATCTTCAAGCTTACATATTAAGGGTCAAGCACTTGAATAGGTAGAGAAGAGGTTTTCCATGGAAGACAATGATCAAAATTGGGTAGAATATGTAGAGCTCCTAGATAAGATTGAAGAACTTGCAACCGAGATGAAGCTTAGTCTTATTGAGGGCACCATGAAAATCAAGAAGGTATGTTTTGTTGAGCCATCATTGGAGGTTAGAGTTGAGGGGCCATATGAGAAAGTTGAGACTATCTAGATGTAATACAAGTTCATTTCCATAGCTGACCTAGTTAGATATACTTGGTTCTCATTGAACATCATGCCAATGAAGTTGGAAAATACCACAAATAAATAAGCATCAAAGCCAAGGGTTAAAAGGCTACATGCCTCATTCAATCCCTCATCCCATGATGTAGGAGGGATTTCAAACTTTCCTTTTGATCCAAAGGAAAGGTATATGTAGATTTAAGTTATACATATTAGGGTAGTTTTTGTTAAATTCCTCCGAGTGCTATCATGGAACATTTGTTTTCTATCCTTTATTTAGGTTAGTTTACCTATTTTGTGTGCTTCCTTTCTTGTTTTGGTAGCTGTTGTCTTTGTAGATAGGTTTATTGCAGTCAAGGTTCAATTTTGTCATTGTTTATAAGTCCAAAATTCATTTAAGAGTCTTGGTTCTCAATTATAGTACGTATACTTCCCAAATGAGTCACCAAAGATGTTGGCTAATTTTGGCCCACATACTAAGCTTTTTCCTAGATAGATCAGTTGAGTAGAGTTTTGGAAGGAATGAGTAGACCAAAAGTAGGAGAAGAATATCTCATATTACTTACAAATATTTCGAAACATTTTAAGCAAGATTAAAGTGCAATTTGTTGATCCTTGGGAAGTAGGATTGAAAATAGGTCTAGGATTGCAAAGTGAAAAAGACTGGCATGTTCTCAAGGTGTTCCAAGCATTCAAGGACATGAATCAGGTTACACAAAGTCTTATAAGTTCAATGGAGCCTTATAAAGAGACAAAAATGACTTGAGAAAGCATAGAAGGACTAGACCATCATGCATGAATGGGTGAAGCAAGCTAGTCATGCATTTAATAATTACATTTGAGTAGTCTACCTAAGTCAAGGAATTACATGATATGATTATTTTGGTCCCATAAAAATCCTATTTAAATTGTGTATCTTGATGAGTTATCTATCTCAATATATAAGCTTACAAAGTTTGTGAACACACATCAAATTTGGGCCTCATGATATAACTATTTAAATTCAAATTTTCTAAGGATGAACATGTGGATGAAAAGTGTCAAGATCATGGAATCTCTAGTCAATATCCAATGGTGAGAGAATATCTAAGGATTCAATGGGTCTTGAGGATCCAACAGTGCATGTTTGATCA
>JARHVA010003617.1:232500-255000 GCA_037957365.1 Torreya grandis | reverse complement strand
AACATATATCTTAAAAATAAAACATCAGATTTGTTAATAATCCACACACAATCCTCTAAATAATTCCTTAAATATCTATAGGAAAAAATTGGATGTGACATCCTTCCCCCTAAAATTGGTCATTGTCCCGATGACACTTATTTCAAACAAAAGTTAAAATATATCTAACTTCATCATAGTAAAATAATGTTTTAATTGAAAATAAATGATGTTCAACAAAAAAATCAAGTAAAAAAGATGAGAAAATAGCCTCAAAAATACCTTATGGTATTTTTATGTTGCACTATCCTTTGCATATTAGTACCACTAGACCTTACTTTTCTATTACACAAGTTAAATTTATGATTATCAATTATTTTGATTAGTTCTATTATGACCACTCCTAGGACTTGAACCTATAATATATTCCAATCCACAACATGTGTAGGATTATCAATATACTTTTTAAGATATGAAACATGAAAAACATTATGCATTTGTGTTAGATCTGGTGGAAATACAACCCTATAAGCTACAAGATTGTTTACTTTTAGGACCCAAAAAGGCCCCACATATCTAGGTGACAACTTTTCTAATTTACCAAACTTAATTACACTCTTTTGAGGTTTAACCTAAAAAAAATTTGTCCCCAACTAAAAACTACTTTGTTGTTATTTTTATATCAATATAGATTTTGTTTCTATCATTGGATCTAGCCAATATTTACCTTATTAATTTCACTTATTCTTCCATTTTAGTAATCATGTCAAGTCCAAAAAACACTCTATATTATAGTTTATCCCAACTAATTGGTGTTCTACTTATCCTACCATATAATGCCTTGAAAGGAGACATTTTAATAGCTGATTAGCATAGTTTTTGTATGCAAACTCAATCAAATGAAATATTCTTACCACTTGTATTGTTGGTCCATGCAATACATTATCGGCAAATCCTTTAAGATATAATTTATCCTTTCTATTTTCCCATCCATTTCTAGATGGTAAGTTGTACTAAAATTTAAATGAGTTCCAAATGTTGAATTTAAATTTTTCCAAAACTTAGATGTCATCTTAGGTCCCTATCTGAAATAGTATTTCTAAGAAACCCATCTAGTCTATAAATTTATTTCACAAACCTCTTAGAAAGAATAGGAGCATCATCAATTATATTACCAAGAATAAAATGAGATATCTTGGTTATTATATCCATAATCAACAAAATCATATCATAATAATTCTTGGACATAGGCAAACCATATAAAAACCATACTGATTACTTGTCATTTTCATTCAGGTACTGAATGTGGGTATAACAACCCAATTGTACGCACATGTTCAACCTTGACTCGCTGACACTCTAAGCATCTAGAGATGAAAGCAACTATATCCTTATTAATTAATTTATAGAAATACAAGGATTTTAATTCTACTACCATATTAGTTACTCCAAGATGCCCTAAATGTAGAACATTGTGCAATTATATAAACACCCTAATTTGGTCAAGTAACCACAAATACTATGTTTTTATCACTCTTTCACATTAGGGCCTTAGTGATGGTTATAGTCCTTATTCATGTGGTCATTTTGAGTATTTAGATATTTATTATTTTTTATTTTACCTATTTTCAATACTCATATTAGCCACTAGTCACCTTTTTCCAGTCCCAAGGGTCCTTAACCTATCCTCCCTAGTTTTTTCTCTATTCTAAGCCTTAGGAAATTAATGCCACTTTCAGGATAGTAGCACCACATGGTGCTAATGTCCACTTGGAAATTTAGTGTCTAATAGGCCATTTCACTTATTTTTGAGTCCTAACCCCTTTGTGACCCTTATTTTATGTTTTTAAATATATTTTCATGACTTAGTAGCTAGTGAAGAAGGTATTATATTCAAAATAAGGATCCTCCTATATAAAGAGCCTCACAAGGCATTTTACATCTATAACTTGCTATTTTGGCACCTAAATACATAAAATCAACTAATAATACAACTCAAATACTATACATACTACTAAATTTTCATGCATATACATTTGTATGCTTGATCAAAGAAGGGCCTAAGAAAAAATCATTTTAGCATACCATGTAAGTTGATGGTGCACGTTCCTTAAGGGATAACTACATGCGATATAAGACCCCTAGCATCGGGGTTAATGTATGTAGTGACCAAGATAATATGGGTATTATTTCATGATATCATAACATCCCATAATCCATATTTTAATTTCCTTTTTACATTTGATTCATTCATTATTTCATGTGTGCAGGTATTCATTAGAGTTTTATAAAATATTTAGGCAAAATAGTGACATAGATGAGCCCTTACATGACATAGAATCACCTATAGGACCTTTATAAGCTCCCAAAAATTCCATAAAAGCTAAATATAGTCCCTACATAAATTAAATTGGTTCCAAAATTGAACACTAGTGCTACATGACACTACTATCTTAAGAGGGGTGTTATTGTCTAGAACTAGATCTTGAAAAACAATAAAAAGATGAAAGATTACTTTGTGTCTACTTAGAATTTTTAGTACCCTAATATATAAAAAACTCTATGTATCTCAAGATAAATTCCTTTTCTCCTTACACTTTCTATTTTTGGAAAGTTTCAGTGAATCAATAATTTCTAATTTTATTCTAAATTAGCAACAAACTCAACCCTTTAATCTAGCTTAGGATTTACATAGTAAAACCCTAAAATATTAAATAATTTGGTGAACATGACTTACTTTAAATATTTCTTAAAAACCCTAATTTTACTTAAGGCTTACCTTATCAAAATTTTATACATTAAATTAGGGTGACAATATTCTAATTTTTTGTTTTTTTTGACCTAACCTAGATAATTTAATTAATTTGATACTAGGGTTTAATTTATTTTATTCAATTTAAATATTTTAAACAAAAATTATAAATCAAAAACCTTATATCCACATATTAGGTCCCTATACATATAAATATTAGTAATTAGGGTTTCAATCACAAACCTGTTTTCTATTACAAACTTTGTTCAAAATTTCACACATTGCACACATAATTATGTTAGATTATATTTTACCTCTTGTGTGTTTATTATTCCTTGTTTACAATATCTTATTTGGCAAGTTTAAAGTGACACCTAAAATTTTTTCTACCCATCATCCACTTGATGAACTCTTGAATTTTTCTCATGATTATAATAATTAATAGACTAATTTTCAAGATTGTACATTAGAAAATAATAATGAATTTATTTATAATGATGATTATGACTATTTTTATAATGATGGATATGAGGATTAATATGATCATGAAAATTAAAATTAACATGAGGATTTATTAGATACATCATCTTCTCTTTCCTCTCACTCTTTTCTTACTCCTCAAAATCAAACTAACAATATAATTCCAAAAGAACTTCTTGTTGTTAGTGCTTTATTCCAATGTGATCCTAGATTTTCAACTAATTTTGCTAATTCATTATTTAAATTAAATAAATATAAGTGCACTACACAAAAATCACTTTTGCATGATCAAAGTAAAGTAGACAAGAACAATGCATCTTCTTTATCCTTCGTAGTTACATTTGAAAAAGAAATTATAAATGATATTACTCCATTTAGTAATGCACAAACTAAGGTAGATGAAATTAATTTATCACCTTCCTTCACATTTCAATCTTAGTACAATTATCCTTTACAACATATTTATAATGTAAATGTATATATAACTTCTCCTATATGTCATAATACATAAAAATAAAACATGGTTGTTACTTTTACTTCCTTTTGATTCCAAAATTGAAAGTGATAATCATGCTTGAATTTCAAAAATAACTATTGAAAAAATGCTTTGCATTATACCTACATATGATGATACATTTCATAGTATTAAAAAATTAAAATCTTCCTCTTCTCTTTCTCTTAATGATCATGTGGATGATACTTCTTCTACTCTTACTTCTACAAATGAATTAAACTCTAATTTCAATAAACCATGGGATAATGATGATTATTGTGATTATGATGAAGATGACATAGAATCTATACCTACTTCTTATCTTACCTCACATATCTCTCTTGTTCAACCAAAAAGGTCACATGTAAAAATACACACACACACATTTATTCTTATGTTCATAATTTGCATTCACTAGAGAATAAAGTACTTTCTATTCAACTATTATGTGATACTCCTTGACAACTTAACAATATAAAAGATACCAATGAATAACCCTTAACCCCCCTTACTATAGTAGAACCTATTTCTCAAACAAACCTAAAAAGGGTGGTAGATCATTTCCCTCTAACTAGGTCCCAGATATCAAACCTTTAAAGGTTATTAAGAATGAACCAACCCTATCTAAAAAATATTTCCAATACAATGTGCCAATGCCTAAGATAAATAATATAATTAAAGCATTAAACAAACCCATTGATAATGATCATATACCTTCATAAGTGCCAATTTATTTAATGTATGTTGTGGGTGTTTTGAAACAACAATTGCATCATCTCACTTTGGAGAATAAAACATATAAATATTAGGCTAATACCAATGTTATACATAATAACCCTATTCCATGCTGAACCTCAACTACAAGGTTGCCACATAACTTTTATATACTAGTGTTACCTATATTTTATGTAGATGGAGATGCATTCTTACACCTTCAGGATTATGAGAAATTCTTGGACCATATTACAAATATGTTAATTCTATTAAAATTGTTTCCAAAATCCCTAAATGGGAAAGCACTAGATTAGTTCCACCATACAATCCCTAGTGGATCTTTACATATATATGAGGAGATAGAGATAGTCTTTCTCAAAAATTATATACAAAATAAGGTACCTCTAGTCATACATGAGAGATTACCTTCATTGCATCAAGGCAAGATAGAGCCTACATATGAATACATTCTATGGTTCAAAGCTTGTTTGCATCAACAAATTTATCAACCAATAGATTTAGAAGTATATTACATATTTTCTATAATTTTAATATATATTCTCAAGGAGAGATTACTATATAAAACATATAAATCAATCAAACATTTATGCAACATAGCTATAGCATTAGAGGCACAAATGGGATTGGTAATTACATAGTCAGAGGTAGATTTGGATATAGACCCATCATAGCCTCAATCTTTTAATATGGTAAAAGAAACTACTCCACCTATAATTCAAAAACTAATAGAATAAAAACAACCAATAAAAATAATTAGTTATGGAAAAGAGCCACTCTACACAACACATTCTATAGTGAGTAGAATATAGGGTCTACATAAGGGGTTATATAATTTCTAGATAAGGAAGGGACTCATGAGATTTTGATTACATTATTAGATATGGGATGATCACACTTCTACTAATTATCATCCACCACACTGCTTACACTAGGTACCACATAGTCCATATTATCATTTTCATTAGATAAATGGACATTCAGATGATCACTATTATGTACTTTGATCTCACATTGACTAATATGTTACTTGATGCATCATAGATTTTACATAGGGTGAACTAAGACCTTGTTTTTCATAGTCTCCTAGATCGTACTCTTTTATAATAGAGTTATCCCATAATGTTCCTTTTAAGTAACATTTGGTTACTCATTGTACCATCCCTATGACTTCTAGGACACCCATTTATGAGTAGTATCATACACCATGGCCTCAAAAATGATGGTAACTAGTTTTTAGACTTCAAAACGCACATCTATTGTATACACCAATCAATATATTTGGGAACAACTACAAACCTAAAGGCACAGTTTTAATTCAATCACCAATCAAAATCTATGGAGATAATTATAGAGATTAGAACACACCTCCATTGCATATATCAATAAAGATATTTGGGAAAAAATATAAACCCAAGGGTATAGTTTTAGTTCAACCACCAATAAAGATATACAACAATAATTACATAGATAAAAAAACTAGCTTCAGTTCACACACTGATTAAGATATTTTCAAGAAATCATACAACTCAGAGTGAAGTTATAAAACATCAATCAATCAATATTTTTGTATCAAAGTCTATACATTGACATACTCTCAATGTATCATCATATTTATCTCCAATTTCATAGTCTATGTCTACATTGACACAAGATGAGAAGTATGGTCATTGGTTCTCCATGCCATCTAGGTTCAAATAAGGCATACAACCACCACATATTATAAATGAAAACATATTATAGAATATAATAAAAAAACATGTACCAATAAAATATAAAAACTTAATTTACTACATGTATTCATAAAACATTCATACAATAGATACAAATAAATTAAATTTCTTCCAACCAAAAAAAATTACAAATTTCAACATTTCAAACAATCAAACTAACTCAACACATAATAATATAGATAATATAACAAGATCTAGTTTCCAATACACTACCAAATTAAATAATAACCATCAATATATATAACTCATAACATCATTTTAATAAAAATATAGTGTATCAATCAATTATGTGAATATGATTATTAGTACCAACTCCTTCACTCTCACTCTTGGATACATCAAAACTAAAACCAGAGGCCCCACTACCTCTACATGACCTCAATTTATGGATATGTCTACTTTATTTCTCTTGATACATGCCTAACTAAACCATACACTCAACATTCTCTAATTAAGGTCATATATAGTTTTATAATATCTAAATACTAGCCCCACCTAGAGCATTAAGTACAGGCATAATACACCTATGTAACTCACCGCATACCTCATCTCTATCTTCCACTAATTTCATGGATGTTAAAATCACTATCATATCCTAATCAAACAAATGGGAATGTACCCTAGTAACATTGGTGGCCCTCTATACCAATCTATCTTCCATGACATCATCAGGGATATACTGTGTCAACTCACATAGTGATAACTCAATAGTGACCTACTAGTACTCATCATCTCTTAAACCTATAAGTACCCATAAAGTTCATAATAATACTATCATATAAACACATAATAAAATTTACATAGAACATGAAACATGTTATTTAAACCTACCATCAATAACCCTTAGGGATTCTACATCTAATACCTCATTTGAAATCATCCCACCTCTCAAAAATAGAGGTGCCCATCTGTGGTCACTCCACCATGATGAATAGGCCTCAGTCCCTCCCACATCATCTATGTTTGGTACCTCAATATTGGGATCACACTCCCTCAATGGAATGGGAACTAGTTCAACAATATATGGCTTTAGCATACTACCTATCCATGTAAGAGCTCAATAACTCCTAAACCATATCACAAGTGTTGGATTAATATCTTGCATAACACTAAACTATCAGGTGACCCTCTCAAATTAAAATTTCTTGTATACATTATCCTAGTAATCATGTATCCAAAAACTAATATTAATTTTCCTCATCTACATATTATCCTCAGGCCACCCTTGATATCCATTATAGGGTCTTTAAATGATATCCCTTACTGTCAAACTATCTAATAACTGTTGACACTATGTAGTGCTCTTCCTTGATGTACATCCTATCTTGGTTGATCTTTTTGAAAACACCTATAAATGAGCCCATCCATTTCATACACATTTTACTAGCCTACTCATGACTATGTACTTATATGCCTAGTAGTGTAATAACATTGATACACTAATAACCCCACCACACATATCCTATATAAAGTAGTATTGATCCCTATATAGATTAACTATCATGGTATGACCCCAATAATACATGGTGTCATGATCCTCAATGTCCTATACTATCACATGTATCCTATAAAAAATCAAGACACTAATCCCATCTACATCAAAATATGAAGATATTAACGTAATGAAGAACTTCTAAAATCATAAAACATTAACCATCACAATCAAATTCAACAATATATCACTCTGACTCCCTGAATGATGAGTTTATACCATCATGGAAGAGAAATATCTAGATGCCTATTGTATGGATCAAGGACTAGTGGCTTATTATAATATATCCTATTTCTTCAAGATCAATAATTTTAGAATCTAATATACATCCTCTAATGTCACAATCATCTCACCCATAGGTATTTAGAATGTGCATGTGTCTACATCCCACCTCTCACATAATGCAATAATCATATTCTTATCCCATGACATAGGCTATAGGAAAGAAAAATATATAAGGCCTTATCTCTCAAGAACCTCAATATTTGCATCATCTAAGGGAAAACCTCACAAAGTCTCCATCATCTTCCCCATGCATAACTCCTTCATGCAGGCATCAACCTATAAATAAAAACCAAATTAGGCATCAATAAAATAAAATTAAACACAAAAAATAATAATACACACCAAAAATAGTCAACAATACTAAGCATCACATCTCATGACTATGAGACACTAGTATTGCATAGAGGATAGGAGCGTTGAACACTAGTGACACACCCTGAACACTAGTGATAGGACCTAGATAGTAGTGCCCAAAATGGGACACTAGCACTAGTCTATAAAAAATAGTTCTAAAATAATCCATTTTTAGTAAAAATAGTAAACAAGACAATAAAAATGATAAAAATAGGAAAATGTTTGAGTTCCTTACCAGGTGAACCTCCTCCTCAACCTAAATCTATGCTTTGACCTCCTCATAGTGCGACAAGCTAGTTCCTCATCTCCTTGGCATATTCCTCTCACTTAGACACAAAATGATTTCATCTTAAATGATCTAAATGAATTAAAAAATTAATTCAAATGACCTATCTAAGTCATAACTTACCCAATTCCACCTTATTAAGGTTACCCCTATGTGCCAATTTTTCTAACTAATACAACTCTCTTGCTATTGCCATATCTTGATAACTATGGCTCAAATTCATGAACCATTTGTTGAACATGGAACTTGACAGTGATATGTTATGTCCCATATTGGTTAAACCAATCCCCTTTTCATTATCAAATCCTTCATATGATAAAAACTATCGCACTATATTTAAAAATACAATAGACCAAACCTCTATCCAATTACACATTAAATTATCAACTCCAATAAAATAAATACATTATTTAAACCTAATACAACATTACAACTACTAATTAACAATAAGATAATATATCTTTACCACTTTTGGTTGCATATCCTCATCACAATCTCAACTCTCTCATCGAAAAAGGGGTAAATATGCATATATTATTTAAGACATACATAGTTGCATTCAAATATATAGACACATAGGTCTACATAATTTTACACAGGCATTTAAATTCACATATTTTTAGATATACAAACACACAGGTCTACATAGGTTTAAAAATACATTCAAATTCATAGATTTTTAGATATATAGACACACAGGTGTACATAAGCATTCAAATTCATATACATTTAGATATATAAACACATGGGTCTATACAGGGTTACACATGCATTTAGATTCATAGACATTTAGATATATAGATATACAAGTCTACATAGGTTTACATAGGCATACAGATTCATAGACATTAAGATATATAGACACACATGTATATAGAATTTTAAACAAACATTTAGATATACAAACACATGGGTCTACATAGGTTTACATAGGCATTCAAATTCATAGATTCTTAGATATATAGATGCACATGTCTACACATGTTTAAATAGACATTCAAATTCATAGATTCTTAGATATATAGATGCATAGGTCTACACAAGTTTACACAGGCATTCAGGTTCATAGGTTTTTAGATATATAGACACACAGGTCTACATAGGTATTCAGATATACATTCTATGTAGATATATAGTTTTGACTCTGGTATACCAGTTCACTCAGAGATTTAGATACACATCTATATTGCTTAGATATCAAGATTAGTGGGCATGATACAAAGTGCACATTCTTGGTTCTCATTTTTAGATTTATCAAGTTACACTTAGTATCATCACTAGGTTTTTACCAGTTTGGGTCATAGGATAATCAATAACGGTTGATCCATATCATTACACCATACCCAACTTACATACTTAGATTCAAAGTGGGGGTGAGCAAGCCTTGTTCTTACACACATTTAATTTACATACTTAGATTTACAGTGGGGTCAAGTTAGCTTTGTTTATCAACACATTCAATTTATGTACTCATAATTAGATTGGGAGAAAGTGAGCCTTATTTCTCTACACATTCAATTTACATACTCATATTGAGAGTGGGGACAAGTGAGCCTTATTTCTTCATGCATTTAATTTACATACTTATTATTAGTACAAGGGGAATTCAGACCATATATCTCCCCATCACATATTACACCCTAGTTCTTATCCACTTATCTAGCCAAGAAGTGGGACAAATACATATTACATTCACACATGTAAGTACAAGTACGTATTTCTATTTTTTTACTCTAGTACTTTCATTTCATTGTATTAATAGAATAAAATAGGGGAAAATGTAAACACCCTAATTTGGTCAACCAGCCACAAGTACTATCTTTTGTCACTGTTTCACATGAGAGTCTTAGTGATGGTTATAGCCCTTGTTCACATGGTCATTTTGAGTCTTTCAATCTTTCTTGTGTCTTATTTTACCTATTTGTGATTCTCCGAGCAGTCACTGGTCACCTTTTTCTAGTCTTCAAAGCCCCTAACATGTCCTCCCTAATTTTTTATTTGTTTTAAGCCTTAAGACATTAACACCACTTTTAGGATAGTAGAACCACATGGTGCGAGTTTCCACTTATGGATCTAGTGTTTGACAGACCCTTTCAGTTGTGTTTGAGTCCTAACCCCTCCATGACCCTTGTCTTATGTTTTTTTATATCTTTTTCATGACTTTTCTACCAACAAATAAGGTATTATATTAAAAAAATATCATCATATATAAAGAGCATCACAAGGCATTTTACATATAACACTTACTATTTTTCAACTTATTTACATAAAATCAACCAATAGTACAACTCAAATACTCTACATACTACCTAGTTTTCTCCATAGAAATTTACATGCTTGATCAAAGAAGGACCTAGGTAAAATTCATTCTAGTATATTATGCAAGTTGATGGTGCACTTTCCCCTAGGAATAACTACATGAAATTTGAGACCCTTAACATTGGGATTAAAGTAGGCAGTGGCTAAGACAAAAGGGGTTTTGTTCTACATGATCATAACATCCCATAACCTAGTTTTTCTTTTCCTTTTTGCATTTGATTTGTTCATTATTTCATGTGTGCAAGTTTTCATTAGGTTTTTGGAGAAGATTCAACTAAAATAGTGACACAGATGAGCCCCCATGCGACATATAATCACTTATAGGACCTCCAAAATCTCCCGTAGCTTCCATGAAAGTTTAATAAAGTCCCTATAGAAAGGACATTAGCACTAAAACTGGACACTAGCACCACATGGAACTACTGAATTAAGAGGGGTGTTACTATCTGTAGTTAGATCTCAATAAATAGTCAAAATATGAAATATTCCTCTATGTATACTTAGATGTTTATAATACCTTTATCTATAAAAAACTATGTGTATCTCTAGATAAGTTCATTTTCTCCTTACACTTATTATTTTGGAAAAGTTCCATTTAATCAATAATTTCCAATTTTATTCCAGGTTAACAATAGACTCAACCCTTTAATCTAGCTTAGGATTTACATAGTAAAATCGTAAAGGTTTAAATAAATTCCTTTATCATAATATTCCTCAAATTCTCCTTATTAAGCACATTAATATTTCCATTACACATTAAAATCCCATCAATATCAAACTAAAAACCCTGATATCTATGATGTTATGAGTTTTTAGTCAAATATTTCTTAGCTTACTTGTATAAAACATCACTAGGTGAGGATTTTACTACTTGATCTCAAAATATAATTCTAATTATAGTCAAAGTTGTAATGTATCTTCTATAGATAAGGGCATATGTTACTTTATTTTCCTTGCCCTTAATGTAGTTAATACCAAAATCATAATCTAATTAAAAATATACCCACTACCTTTGGGGAGAATTAAGGTTAGGTTGAATGAAAATGTACTTAATACATAAATTATTAGTATTAATTTCAAAAGGTTTACCCAATAAGTAATGCCTCAAAAAATACAAGGCATTAACTATATTAGCTAGTTATAGATCACAAGGAGAATGATTTTCCTCATAAGACTTTAGTTTCCTAGATTTATAGGCTATAACTAAATCATCTTGTAATAGTGCACCTCCTAAACCATCACATAAAACATCAATTATTACTAAGAAATTTCCATTTAGATTTGAGATCCATAATCCCTAAACACACTTTTCATTATATTTATGAATGTTTCTAGTGCATTCATTAACCCAAAAGGTGTAACTATGAACTTTTAGTGTCCATAAAGAGTTTTAAAAGCTATTTTTAGAATGTCTTCATCCTAAATCCTCAATTGATGGTATCTTGAATGAAGATCATCTTTAAAAATACTATAACACCACACATTCAATTGAAATAATGTGAGGCAATGGATACCTATTTTTAATCATTAATTTAATAAACATGTGATAATTAATGATCAAGTAAAATTTTCAATCCTTCTTCATGACAAAAACTATAGGTCCACCCCATGGTGAAATATTTGACCAAACAAAACCCTTGGCTAACATATCTTGAAGTTGTGCCTTTAGGTCAATTAAATCCATTGTTGCTATCCTATAGAATTCCTTAGATTATGATTTTGACCTTGGAATGGTATCAATAGTGAAATAAAATTCCTTTTTTGGAGGCAAAACTAGTAACTCATCTGTAAAAAAATCTTGAAATTCTTTTAGAAAGGGATAATCTTCTAAAGTGTGTTCCTTGGATTCTGAAACTTCATCTATTTTTATAAGGAATTATTAACATCTTGTATGTTGATCCCTCTTTAACTAAATGGAAGCAATTTACTTGACCTTCAACTTCTTCTGACTTTCTTGGATTTAGGTTTGGTTTCCCAAATCATCTAGATATTAAACCTTTTTAAGGAAGCAATCAACTTTGGCTTTATGCCTAGAAAGCCAGATCACATTATATGACCCTATTGGTACTGCATATATATCCATAACTATGGTGAATTTTAGAAACTAGATTTCAACCTCTATGAGAAAATTTTTAACCCTGACTTTAGAATCATTCTCATAATTTACTAACCATGCATTTTCCATAAAACCATTTTTTCTAGATAATTTACTTAACATTCTATGAGAGATAAAACATTCAGTAACTATAGTATCAATCAAAATAGTAATTTGATGACCAAAAAGAGTAGTGAATACTTTAATGGGAGAGGCTTAGAATTTAGCTTACTGATTATCCACCATTACATGGATACAATATTATAAGGTCCCCTACTATGAATAAGAGGTTGTGTTCTTGATATTGCCATCTATTTTCCACCAAGGACAATCTTTGGCATAATGATATCCTCCATAAGTAAAGTATCCTCCTATAAGTCCCTTCCTCTTATCTTTATTTGTACCCTTAAATCCTTCTCTTAAATTGCCTCCTAGTTTCCTATTCCCATAAGTATTACCAAACATTGTGATCTAACTTTTAAACCAATTCTTGGAATTTCCATTCCATTTTCAGTTCTTCTTCTTAAAAGGTGTCTTGTAACTACCAATTTTTTCTTATACTTCTCTCTAACCTCTACCAATGATTTCAAGTTTTGATCCTAATTTTCATCTTTTTCAAACACCTAATCCATAGTGGATGGTCCATACACATCCACTTCACATCCAGTTTAGGGTTTTAGCCTCATAATGAACTTATTGATACATACGTATTCATCCTTTGAATATTATAGAACATATTTCAAGACCTTAGTGAATATCTCCTAGTGCTCATTCTCTAACAAGTCCCCTTGCCTCAAGTTCTAAAAATATGTCAAATTCTAATCAAAATAAAGTTGAGGTAACCACCATGATCTAAAAAGAGTTAAAAATTTATCCCATGTGGTGGTAGTAGAATGTAGATCCATTTCAATTTTTTTATTAGCCCACCTAGTTACTTCTTCACTATCTAACTAGTAATCTCCCCATACAGCCTTAGTTACCTTGGAATAATTTCAAATCTCAAAATTTTTATCCACTTCTATGAGCCAAGCTTCAGCTCCATCACCCAAAATTTTACCATAAAGTTTGGGTGGGTTTACCTTCTTCATGTCCCATGTTATTTTTGAAGCTACTTGAGTTTTATCATCCTGGTGCACTTCCTTATGAATTTTCTCCTGAGGAACTTATTATTCAATATAGTGTTTTTTAGGTACCTCCTATTCATTTTTATCTTCTATTCCATGAACCTCCCATTCAATATATACTATACATTCTTTTGTCTCATTCATAATAATGAGAATCTGATCAAGTTTGTAGTTTGATCTATTTCTAGTTAAATAGGATCAACCTGAGGGTTTGCATTAGAAAGACCCTCACCAATTGATTTACCTCACACCATTATCCTTTATATAAATTTAGGAGAATAAAATTTATGTTAATGGACTCATTAGTTTTGAGAGCTAAACCTTAAGCTTTTCTATCACAATGTTAGACCCACTAGGCTAACCAATGAATACACTTATTTAAAAAAAATTAATATTAAGATTAATTACAACCAATAGATTGATAGTGGAAAACTAAATAAATCTCAACAAATATATGCCACAACCACATCATCCTAATTGTTGATTTAAACTCATTTATTACTCATGAATTAAACACATCAATAAGATGAATAACTGATCATTAATGTAATAAGGCAAATCTAATACTACAAATATAGATAAAATCCATGATTTAATCATAAATATAATTACATGCACTACTTTTTTCATTTTCAAAATATTATATAAATTCATAGCCACTATTATGTGAAAATACATAAAAAATATAATACAATAATGTATAATGTCATATATGCATATCAATAAGTAAAAACATATATAATGGATTAAAAAAAAGTAGCTCTATGATCCATCACATAGCCTAAGTGTAATTCCATCTAGTCGAATCAACTGACAAAGGGAGAGTATCATTTGAGTGCTTTGCCTCTAATAAAAAACCATTGGTCTCCTACACACCTCCATTTTAAGACTAACCCTACCCTTCATGGATGGGAATATAAAAATAGTGTAGATATGGAGAGACAACTAGAACCTATGTGTGTACTAACACTATTACATACAACAATCAAATAGAACATGGAATCCATTACTCTATCTAAATGATATCAGCAATACATGTAAACTAGAAGTACAGTAAAATGGAAATGTCTTAGCTATAACATTACTTTGGCCAAAGTTTTTCATTATAGAATTTATATTTAATAATATTAATCATTTTCACTCACATTGTACTCTCTACTACTGAATTATGACAAAATTATATTAGGGAGTACATATATGAGCTACCCACTGGCATACTAATATATGTACCTCCTATTATCCAACATAGAAAAAAATTTAATCTTTAAAATTAGAGTAATAAAAAACCATGCAATAATGAAATATTTAAACAATCATAATCAAGAATCTAACTAACTCTATAACATATATGTTTGTTAAGGTAAAACAAGAATCAAGTTATTTTATGCTTAAATCTCAACATATCAATCTATTACATTTCTCATTTATACCAAAATGTACTATCTTCTATATAGTATATTAATCATACTAAAAACTTATAATTTCATACAACTACATGCAAAAATCATAAGTTTTAGGCATGCAAGTATAGGCAACCAATGATAGTCTACCGCTAACCACTTGTTTCATCTACTCTATTTCACTATGACTTTATCATGCAATAATAGATAAAGTGAATGCCACCGATTTAAACATTTAACATTTGATAACGGTACTCTTAGAATTATTTAAACACTATATCTCATACCAGACATAATCAATTATTTAAACAATAATCTAACTCTAATATATATTTTTCAACATCTTATATATACTAAGTCAAAATAAAAATAATTGATGATTCTAGGACACAAGTGAATAACATCTGAGTAAAACACTATATTTACTCTTTCTATCATTTTTTTCATATTAAAACATCATACTCATAAAATATAATCAACCCATAATAGTTCAAAATGATATTCACATTTCAGTCATACAAAATGTTAGGGTGATTAATTCACCATTATAAATAAATGAGTAATATTTAATTAATCATATTTGTTTATAATTAGTAATTAGTATAATTATTTACCATAGATAGTTTTTTAGGTTATTTAAGTTAGCAAATATTAAAAATATTTTAATCTTAGTATTTGTAACTCTTGATTAATATTTGGGAGATTTTATAATTTACATTATTTTTATCTCTCCTATTTTTAAGAGCTATTACGAGCTCATATTCTTGTATAAATATGAAGCTCAACTCTATAATACATAGTTGGATTCAATATAATTTTATTCATTTTCTCTACAACTTTGACCTTGTGAAGAATCTCAGAGAAGACCATGCACTCTGACAAATGTTTGTAGTAGAACCTGTAAGCAAAGAAGCAACAAAAGATGCATAGAATGAAAGTTTCCTATAACAGAAGTAGTAGCAAGAAAAAAGTGGCCATAAAATTTGTAGAGGTAGTAATATTATTATTCACTACCCATTTATTTCTAACATTAGAGAATGGCTTTGGAGAATTGGTGGAAGTCATAGATAAAATCTGCATTGGAGACTGAGCATCTTTATCTAGTAAAATACAAAAGCTAGAATCATGATAAAATATGTATTATTTTATTTTGTAAGCCTACAAAACCGTCCATATCCAAAAAAATCAATGGAAATAATAAAAAATCATCTAAATCATCTATATCCATAAAAAAAATAAGATTGGTTGATGTTTAAAAAAATATACAAGCAGTGAATCATTCTTGGCATTTGAAAAGACCTTCAAGACCATTGGAGAAAGGTGTTCATTCAAGAAAATAGCTTGGCATTTAAAAAAGGTTGGCATTCATTAAAAAAGGAGCTTGACATTTAAAAAAGGTTGGATTTTCTATTATTTTTGAGAATACAAATCAAAATCTATAGTTTCTAAATTTTAGATCCAATCTTTCGCACTATATACGTTTAAATCCTAAAAACTACTTGTTAAATCCTCAAAACCACCTCTGATTTGTCCAAAACCACATGTTTACTTCTCAAAATTGCCTATAGAATAATTCTTTTGTTATAATTTTCTCAAAAAATTCATTTATATGGAAATTTGTGGTATTAGATGGGAGGGTGGTTTAAAAAAAATAGAATTATAAGCCTTTATATATTTATTTGTCCCTTTACATTGTTGAAATGATACATAGGTGAGTTGGTGGGAATATGTTTTGGTAGAGGATAGGTGGGAGGTTCAAATCCCACAAAATAATTTTTTCATGAAACTTTTATCATCTCTCCAAATTTAGTAATCCACTAAATTTAGTTATAACTAACTAAATTAGTGGAAAATTTACTAAAAAAATTAAAAAGGGGAAAGGCAAAAAAAATTGCTAAAAAGAGGCCAAAGAGCCCAAAACTGAAAAAAGAGAAAAGTGAATTTTAATTTTTTGTTAAGTATTGTAAATTTATTTTTTGTATTGCAAAAATTGTAATTGTATTACAAAAATAATGAGTTTTCAAACTCAATACGGTGTTCGGTCATAGGTATGCCTCTGATTCATATTTACAGGTAATGTCACCATGCTTGAGTTACTACATACAAAACCTAACATAGCTACAATAATGATGTTTGAGCATCATCCCTTTAAATTATTAGGGTGAAATAAGGCACATTCACTCATATCCTTCCCCTTATTTACATGTTCATTACAATCAATGGGCATAAATCCTATCAGATATAATTTCCAATTATAGACTGAGGTTATTTGCATGTATGTGAAAATCCATCTAAGTAGGTGCTAGTGATTGGATGAACCCTTTTAAGTACTATCTAAGTACCAAGTATCAGATTATTTCTCATATGTTTATGCATCTTCCCCATAACATTGAGTATATATAAAGGATGAGCTTCTTCTCCATATGGATGGTTATAAAGGAAGGGTACATATAAAGAAAGGTCTGGTTTATTGATCTAATAATATATAAAAATGGAGACCTATATACTTAGAGTGATAAGGAACCAATCCATTACCCACAGTCTTGATAATGGCTGTATATGCTGAAAAATTATTTTTGTTGCATTCAAAGTTACTCAAAGGTGACAACTACTATGCTTGAAAGACAAAACTTAGAACTCAACTGGAGTTTGAATAAATTTAGTCTATAATAGATGGCTCATTTACCCAACATGAAATAGATGTTAATTATCAATGTATATTTGATAAATCTAATCAGAAGGTTAAGATTATAACAATGTTTAGAGTATCAGATGAAGTTAAACCACACATCTATGAATCCAAAACAACTAAATAGGATTGGGACAAGATCCAAACTATATATTAAGTCCAAAATGAGAACACAATTTTGCATTTGCAAATTCAATTCCACTCTCTCAAATTAACATTAGGAGAAACAATGGAGGCCTTTTAAAGATGTGTTGAAATACTGAGGGCATCACTTCAATCCTTGGGTGAGATAGTTTCAAATGAATCTCTTGTACCTATTGTCTTGAGAGCACTGCCACCCTCATACAAGATTTTTGTGACCATTTTGACTATCATAGAATAGAAACTAAGTTTTGAAAAATTGGTAAATATATTGCAACAAGAAGAGTCCTTCAATACTCATGATAAACAAGAATAACATGTACTAACTTCTCATCAACAAAAAAGAAATAAAATAGTAAAATCTTCTTCAAAACATACTTCAAAGTGGAATTCATAAGGAGGAAAGTCATAGAAACAATGTCTCATCTGTGGTCATCAGGGACATGACCTAAAAAAATGTTAGTACAATACCTTCAAAAAATGATCTTTTAGTGGTAAAAAATTCACTAACCAACAATCATCCCTTGACTCATTCAATAATCCACAAGGATAGAAAAAAGAGACTTGGTAGAAGAAATCAAAGCAATAAGGCAATATTATTGAAAAAAAAGAACATGATGAGGAAGATAATTATCTATACTTTGTGGATACCTATGATGAATACACATCATAAAGTGACATATGGTATGTTGACTCAAGTGCAACTCGACACATGACAAGTATAAAATATTGATTTCTCACTTTGAATTTCACACCCAATAAAAATCATGTTTCCTTGGGTGATAATACCTCATATAGTGTGTAATGAATTGGAAACATTACCTTACCCCTAGGCACGTAAACATGTAAAATAATAAATGTTCTTTATGTACCTAGTTTAACCAAAAACTTGTTATTAGTAAATCAACTCTTAGACCATAATTTGAAGATTGAATTTGACTATAAAGGTGGAACGAAATTGTGTTTGATCAGAGACAAATCCAAAATTATTGCATGAGCATCCAAGGTGAACCACATGTTTCAGCTTGATTTCATTCAAAAAAATAATCAAGCACTCATAGAAAAGGACACGAATCGATACAATTATGGCACAAGAGATTTGGCCACATCATTTTATGATATCTCAACATAGTCCACCACAAAAACATGGTAAGAAGCTTACCACCTCTTAAAAAGGGTATAGACAAGTGTCATAATTTCTTGGTAGGAAAACAAAATCAAGTTCCATTTCAAAAAAGTACTTATATATCTAGTGGTAAACTTGATTTGGTTCACAAAGATTTGTGTGGACCAATGAAACTTATCCATTTTATATTTAAGTACTTCATGCTCTTTGTTTATGATTTTTCTAGAAAAATGTGGGTCTACTATTTGAGAACAAAGTATCAAGCCTTTGAAACTTTAAAGAAGTCCAAAGTGGCTATTGAAAATGAATCTAGTTGATAAATCAAGACTTTATACATAGATCATGGGGGAATTCATTGGTAATGAGTTTAAATATTTTATGCAAGTAAATAACATTCATCATCAAATGACACCTCCACATACACCATAATAAAATGTATTTGTTAAATAGAGGAATCATACTACTGTATAAATGGTGTGGTGTATGATACATAATTTAGGATTGACAAAGGCATTTTGGGTAAAAGCTACCAAAATTGTTATATATATACTCAATATATTACCCATTATGGTTCTTGATGGAGTAACTCCACATGTTATTTGGTTAGGGAAAAATCCATCTATAGTACATCTTTGATTTTTTAGATGTGAAGCAAGTGTGCATATTCCCAAAGTGTAACATACTAAGCTTGATATGAAAGCCAAAAAATATGTGTTCTTAGGGTACAGTGAAGAAGCACTTGCCTATAGACTCATGGATCTAAAAATTAGACAAATCTACACTAGTAGGGATGTTGAATTCTTTGAAAATGAAGAAGTAGAAGTTCTTTCTACAAGTACACCTAATAAATAATCCAATCCCATATAAAATACACAATATGGTGATCTCCCAGATAAATACAATAATGATGATGGAAATAATGGTGCAGCTCCACCACCTACAATAACTACTCAATGCATGCCTAAATAATATACAAATACACTCAAAGATTCAAAGTTGGATGGTGTTCCAAACACATCCACCACTAGACCAAAGACTCATAGTATGGATCATAGTGAGGTCGATTTAGCCTTAATGAGTACAAATGTTGAATCTATCAAGCCCTCTATAGTTTAGGAAGTCCTATAGTTAAAACTATGGAAATATGCCATGGATGTAGAATATAATTCATTGATGAAAAATAAAACATGGAAGTTTTTATAAATTTCACCAGGGAAGAAGCTAGTCAGATGCAAATGGACTTTAAGACCAAGTACAAAGTAGATGGTAGTCTTGACAAGCACAAATAAAGATTGGTTGTGAAAGGGTATGATTAGAAAGAAGGCATTGACTATCAGGAGACATTTTCTTCCACAACAAAGATCAAGATGATTATAATGATTTTTCTCTAATTGCACAATTTTGTTGGAAATTCTATCAGATAGATGTGAAAAGTGCCTTCCTTAATGGGGTCTTACAAGAAGAAGTTTACATGACTCAACCAGAATGTTTTGTCAAATCTAGAAAAGAAAATAAAGTTTGTAGACTTTTCAAATCATTGTATGGTATTAAACATGCTTCAAGGGCATGGTATATCAAAATTGATGAGCATATCTTAATATATGGGTTCAAAAGGAGTCCATATTATCCAAATATCTACCTCAAACAATAAGGGGGAGATAGTAATTATAATTATATATATCGATGATCTAGTCATCACTAGTAGTTCAATGAAGATAATTGAATCAACAAAGAAAGATTTGAATCAATCATCAAACATGATAGATCTTGGGATTTTACACTATTGTCTTGGCTAAAAAATTTGGTAAAGAGAAAATCATATTTTTATATCTTATCTCAATTATGCTAGGATAATGATTGAGAAATTTCAAATGATGGATAAAAAACCATTTGCCACACCTATGGAGACAAAGCTTCAATTGTCTTGAGCATATCCATCACCATAAGTAAATGCAACTCTATATCAATAGTTGATGGGGAGTCTCATAAACCTGACCTACACTAGGCCATACATTAGCTATGCTATCAGTTATCTCTCAAGGTTCATACAAGATCCTAAGATAAGTCACTAGAAAACATCAAAGCAAGTATTAAGGTACATCAGAGGAACTATGTATTTTTGCCTATAATACAAGAAGAATGATAACTTCTTCCTGATAGGATACTTGGACTTAGATCATGAAAGGAACATTGATGACTAGAAATCCACTTTAGGATTTGTATTATTTTAAGGATTTATACTGATATCATGGTTAAGTAAGAAGAAAAATTGTGTTTTAAGGTCTTCCAAAGAATCAGAATATTTCACTTCAGGAGTTGTCTATGAATCAATTTGGCTTAGATGTATACTTGAAGGATTTGGATTACTAGAGGATCAACCAATAATTATTCATCTAGACAATGACGAAGTAGTGAAGCTTGTTCACAATCTAGTATTTTATGAACTCACTAAACACATTGAGGTGAAAGTTAATTTCACTCATGAACATGTTTAGAACAACAACATCCATCTCCAGTATTACCCAATAGATCAACATGTAGATGCTTTTACCAAAGCACTTGTGTAGGAATATTTGAGACATTCAAAAGAATTCTCTCTTCTTCACTTGAGACAATATTGAATTAAGGGGGAAAATATTAGGGTGATTAATTCACCATTATAAATAAATGAGTAATATTTAATTACTCATATTTGTTTTTAATTAGTAATTAGTATGGTTATTTTACCATAGATAGTTTTTTAGGTTATTTAGGTTAGTAAATCTAAAAAAAATTAATCTTAGTATTTGTAACTCCCAATTAATATTTGGGATATTTTATAGTTTACATTATTTTAATCTCTCCTATTTTTTAGGAGCTGTTACAAGCTCATATTCCTATATAAATATGCATCTTGGATTTGTAATACACTATTAGATTCAATATATTTTAATAGATCCTCCATACAAAATCCACTCTATTTGCATTTTTACAGAATCCTCTTTTCATTATAAAATTTTAGAAATAATCATCTATTTTAT
>JARHVA010003617.1:2500-225000 GCA_037957365.1 Torreya grandis | reverse complement strand
AAATGTGTTAAATTTATATAAAATAAAACTAAGGATGATATTAATAATGTTTAATTGTGTTCCTCTTTAGTAACACATATTGCATGAATATTGAATATGATATGTTTCCTATTACTACTCATCAATAAAGGGAATATATGCATTCTATCATTCCTTTTACACCTAGACCTCAATAAATTTATAATTACCATCCCTCCCCCATTATTCACCCAAAGATTACATTATATAAATAGGTCCATGCTATATACATTTGATATTTTTCATATTTATCAATTTACTAATATTTTATATTGCATTACACATCAATCTCCCTGAATTCATGTCCTAAGGACTGTGCTAGGAAAAGAGTAGGCTCAGATTGTGGTAGTTTACAAGAGATAATTTCACTCTATTTTATCACACATTCACTAATATTAGTATACCTTCTTCTAATTCTTTTTTTTCCTTCCTTATTTTTCTCCTTATGTCTTGTTTTCCTATCCATAATTATATTACTAGTGTGTTATTCTAGATGATATAATTTATTTCCTTCCTAATAATCCATATAATATATCATCTTATTTGGTCTTAGATCTAACCAAGGTGGGGGAGTAAATATGGTGTGAGTGAGAGGAGGAATGAGTGGAGAAGTGAAGAATGGAGTGATGGAGAAAGATCAATGAAAGGGATCACAACATGATAAGATAAAGTCTTCGAAAGGTTAGAAAGAGATAATTGTGCTACATTTTTAAAAATTGGCTAAATCAAAAGGTAAGTTAGGGGATAATAATGGAAATAAAGATAATCAAAATATTTTTGATGTAGTGATAGAGGAAGATAAGGAGTGGTGGGATGAGGAGGCAAGTGGGGGAAAAATTGGCAATAGTTAGAAATGAAAGAAGTTGGGCTAGCGTCATTAAGAGTAAGAGGTTTTTGATGGTAGTAAAAAATATATAGAGGCTCTAGGGAATCAGGTGAGGATAGGTTCCTTAGTAAATTATCCTCATGAGGAGGATGGTTTTGAAATAATAATGGTTAAGGAGCCTTACCTGGGGGCATTGTTTGGGGTTGAAGAGAATTTGGCAAAAGTTAAAACCCTTGATTGGTCTTTGGACCAATTTAATGCTAATATTTAGTTACTTTCTAACTATGACCTAATATGAAAATGTGTTGGTAAATGTCTATCAATATGATCCATATAACTCTGAGTTAAAGAGAAATGGGGCAAGGAAGTGAAGGTGATTTTTTTACAATGGGTTTTTTTTTTGTGGCAACCTTTCTATCTAAAAAGGATAAAGATAAAATCCTTAAGGTTAAAAACTATTCAAAAGAAGGTTTGGGTATTTGTATTTAAAATTGGATCTCTAATTTTGATCCCTTAAAAGATAGAAATGGGATTTTTCCTACCTAGATAAGATTTTATGGACTCCCTCTTGAATACTGAACCAAAGATTGTCTGACTACTTTAGGAAATTTGGTGGGGGGTGGTGGAAATTGATGTGGTTTCCTTGAAAGGTGAGATATTAACTTATGAAAGGGTTAGGGTTGATTTGGATTTGTATCTATAGGTTATAGAGTTTATTATTATCAAAATAATAGGGAGAGAATGGTATCAAATGATAAATGTGAAAAATATTCCTTTCAGATTTATGGTTGTCATCAACTAGGGCATATTCAAAAATAGTGTAAGAATAAAAGGAGTCCTCTTCAAACCAAAATGATAAATTTTTTCCCTCAATTCAAAGTGAATAAGGCCTCTCAAGGAAAGAAACATTCTTTAAAAACAACTAAAATAGAGGCACTAGAGTAGGATTTAGAGAAGGTAGTTGGTGGTAGTATTTGAGATAAAATCAAGGTAACATAGGACCTGATGGTTAAAATTAGTACCACTAAAGTCATTTACCCAACTTCAATGATTAAAAATTATGATATCCTTGAGTAAGAATCAATTAATATTAGAGAGATGGTTTTGAATAATGAAATGGTCTTGGAAAGCAATAAGAAGAGGAGGGGACTACTGGATAAAGAGCAAAAATTTACTAGTGCTAAGGAAGAAGAATCAATTTTTGTAAAAGAGTCAAAAGAAGAGGTAGAAGAGGATTCCAAAGGAGATTTGAATTATAAATAATTCATATAAATAGATAAGTCTAAGATAAAAATCTCTAAACCTAATTAGGGTCTAAATATCAAAAAGGGTAGGAAAAATCTTGTAGAACATACAAAAGGTGAAGTCTTGGCTGGAACTCAAGGTACATTAGAAGGTTTTCTATGTGTTGTAAAGCAGGGGGTGGAATTATCTCCTTTTTCAACATGAATTTAATATATTATAATGCTAGGGGTTTGAATTCCTCTAATAAAAGATAGCTCATTAAGTGACTTTTAAATTTATAAAGACTAGACATTTTATTATTGCAAGAAACAGAAGAAAAACACTATTTGAGTCTATTAGGGCAATGTTGGCAAGGGGAATTTGTGGAAGCTCAAGGTTAATTTGGGGTTTTGGATTTCTTATGGTCTCCCTTTTCTACCAAACTTAATATTCTAGCTTTAGGCAAATTTTGGCAAGTCAATAAGATTTCTAGATTTCAATCAGATCTTTAGTTTTTGCTGGTTAACATTTATGGTCCACAAGGAGGTGGTTAAAAATATGCCCTTTGGGCCAAGATTTCTATCTTTATTAAATATTTTCAGTAGGAAAATGTGGTTTTAAGAGGTTATTTTAACATCATCTTGAGTCATAAGGATAAGCATGGAGGTTTTTTCTCTGTCTCTCAGACAAGTCAAGATTTTAGCAAATTTTTAAAATAGAATGATTTTGAAGATATTTCTTTGAATTTAGGTTGGTTTACCTAGAAAAATAAATGGTTAGGAAAGGATAATATTTTGGAGAGGCTAGATAAGTTTTTTTCTTCATCTAATTGGTTTTAGAGTAATAATAAATTGGATTATTAGGTCACTCAACAATTGAGGTCTAATCACCTTCTGATTGTTTTGACTATTAATCTTGATTCTACTCCTAAAAGATGTACTTTAAAGTTTAAATTAATTTGGATGGATGATGGATCTATTTTTTATTTAATAAAATATTGGTGGCTGAATTTCCCAATACTTGAAGGTTAAAAAATGGTGCAAATGTCTAAATGGCTTAAGTTCTTGAAGAAGTTGAAAGGCTAGAATCGAGAACACTTTACAAATATTTTTCAAGAGAAAGCTAGGATTGAATCTAAGATAAAATATTTGAATTATAAAGTGTTTAATTTTGGGATCGATGTTGTAGATTATCATCAGGACCAATATTTTATTAGTGAGTATGAAGAAATTATTTTTAGGGAAGAGATTTATTGGAAACAAAAATCTAGAGAGAGTTGGCTTAAAGAAGGTGACAATTTTTTTTTCCTTTTTCCATCAATTGGTGAAAGCAAGAAGAAAGGTGAATATAATTTCCCACATTTTTTCAAGACAAGGGGTGGCCTTGAAATCCCCAAAGGAAATTAGGTAGGAAGTAGTTTGCTTCTTTTAGCATTTATTGAATGATGGAGCCGATTCTAATTTGAATGCTTTGGAAGGATTTTATTCAATATATACTAAAATTAATCTCTCAAGAAATGAATGAGAGGTTTTTAGCCCCTTTATCACTTAAATAAATAAAAAATGTGGTATTTTCTATGATCAAAGATAAAGCTTCAGGTCTGAATGGTTTTCTAGCAGCTTTCTTTCAATCCTTTTGGGAAATAGTGGGTTTAGATGTGTTGGAGATGGTGGAAGAATCCAGGAAAAAGAGGAAAGTGTATCCATAAATTAATATGATCTTCATCTATTTATTTACAAAAGGTGAGGCTCAAAATTAATTTTTAGATTTTAGACTTTTGGCTTTGTGCAATACAATCTATAAGATAATTTTAAAACCCATAGCTAAAAGAATGAAACCCCATCTAGATAATATTATTTGTAGTGAGAAAGTTGGTTTCGTACCAAGTAGAAGTATAAAATAAGGCATTATTTTAGCTCATGAAATCATGCATTCCCTAAATCACAATCATCAAAAAGGCATGATGATAAAAATGGACATTAGTAAAGCATATAATCAAGCCAATTGGAGATTCTTGTTAAAAATTCTTTTTAAATTTGGCTTTAGTAAAGATTGGTATGATTGGATATTTAATTGTATCTCAAATCCTAAATTATTTATATTTATGAATGGGAATCCTTCTATATTCTTTCCTATTTCAAGAGGTTTGAGGCAAGGGGATCCTTTATCACCATTTACTTTCATCATCATGGTAGAAGCCTTGGGGATAGCTGTGAAATTAGCGCAGAGTAGAGATAGGCTCTAGGGTTTGCAAGTGGTGGATAACTTTGATTTTCTTACACATCATCAATTTACAGATGGCACTTTTATATTTGGAAAATTATTAATTAAGGAAACTAAGGAATTTAAAAGTATATTGAGAGGCTATGAATCAACTTCTAGGCAAAAAGTAAATGAGGGTAAGTAAAAAATCTACTTTGTCAAAAGTGGCCAAAGGGTTGAAAATAATTTAAGCAGGATTCTTGGTCTCAAAATCAGGAAACTCCCAAGTAAATATATTTGGGTTGCTTTTTTTAAAGGATCTATCTCCAAAGATATGTGGAAGAATTTGATAGATATATTTAAAACTCATACTAATTCATGGAAAGGAATGTAGCTCTCCTTAGTAGGAAGAATTAATTTAATCAAGGCTATGTTAAGTGCTCTTTCAACTTAATACTTCTTAGTGCTTTCTCCTTCAGATAATATTTTTAATTCCTTGAAAAAAATCATGAGGGAGTTTATTTGGAAAGCTTGTGGGGAAGAAAAAAAATCCTTTGATTAAATGGGAGAGTGTGTGTAAAAGAAAATAAAAAGGAGGGGTGAGTATCAAGAATCTTTCTTTGTAAAATTTATACTTGGGAGCAAAATTGGTTTGGCAAATGATTTCCAATTCTGGTAGATTGTGGTGTAGGCTTCTCAAAGTAAACTATCTAGATTTAGACTCTCTAGAAAGAATAGTTTCTATAGAAGATCATCTTAGAGGATATTATATTTGGAATTTCATGCTAAAGTGTAGATCGGTGATAGGACATCATATCTCTTGGATGGTTAATAATGGTAGGAAAGTGGATTTTTGGTTGGATTCCTAGAATTGCCATTGAATGCTGGTAGAGGAGTTTGATAATAATAAAATTAAATCTTTTTTATAAAATCAATAGGGTAGATTGGTTAGGGTTTATGTGGCTCAGGAACCTAATTCTAGCAAAGTAGCTAGTAGTTCGAAAAGTTTGCAAGATCTTCCAGTCCCTCATGAAAAAATTATGTCTCTAGAATCTTATCTTAAATTAATACAAATCTTTATAAAAAATAAAGAAGATTAATTACATTGGATTGGAGCTAAGACAGGCCACTACTCTATTAGATTAGGATATCATATGGTAAAATCAAAATATGATGCTCTAAGTTGGGCTAATTTTCTCTATTGGAATAAATAGGGTTTACAAAAAGTAGGGGATTTTGCTTGGTTGGTAGTTCATCACTATATTTTAACTCAAGATCACCTACGAAAGATTAGGTTTATTGGACCTTCAAGGTGTTGCCTTTAAAAAGAAGAGGAATAAATGGTAGATCACTTATTGTATAATTATTTCTTTGGTGGTTGGTGTTGGGTTTGGCTATGTAACAATTTTAATTAGCTGTGGGCATGGCCAGAAACTCTTTTTCAAGTTTTTACATCTTGGCCAATAGGTGATGTAAAGAATTATCTTTACATCTTACAGAGGTGTAGTCCACCTATTTTTATCTAGATGATTTGGAAGGAGAGAAACACTTGTATCTTTGAAGAAAAAGAGATCTCAGTGCATATGATTCTAAGATAAATAGAAATATCCATATCTAAAGTGGTGTCCTCATATTTTCATAGAAATAAAGGTTTGATTTCAATATGGGATATGGAAACATGTGTTAAATGGAAATATATTAAAATACCTCCCATTAAAGGGATAATGGTAGATAAGAAAATAAGGAAAAAAGAAAAGATGTAGTTTGGAGTCCACCTAAACCTAGGTGGTTCAAACTAAATTTTGGTGGTTCAAACTGAATTATATTATTTCTATAATTAAAGATTTATCCCTCAAACTTTCTAATGGCATGAATAATGAAGTTGAAGCCCAAGCCTTAGAAACAAGGGTTAATCTAGCTTTGGAATGTGAAATCTCCTTCTTAGAAATTGAAGGGGATTCATAGGTGGTGATTCAAGATTTGACCAATCAAAGGGAAAAATCTTGGTTGAAAATATTTTAGATGTCATTTGGCCTAAGATGGAAGCTTTTGAAAGTTGGAATTGTTCTCATTATTTTCATAGAAGTAATAAAACTATAGATTTTTTGGTGAATGTGGTAATTAATCAAATAGAGGAAGAAAGGATGGATAATATCAATAACAGATGGGTAGATGGCATGAATTTTGTGAAGATTGAATTTTAATAAGATTCCTATAATTTTTGGGTGTATTTTTCAAAGGCTGCATGGTTTTTTAAGTCGTAACTGAAGAGAATGTATTTAACTAGAATTATTAATATTTTTCAAAAATATTAAAATTTTTAGTGATTGGTATTTTAAAATGTTTCAAAAAAATGGGCATTTTATTTTAAAGATATTTTGATTTTCTCATAAATAATAAAATCTAGATATTAAATTTACAAGGACATATAGTTCATTTGGCCATCTTATCCTTCAGGTGGAGTGGATGACATAGGGTGGAGTATGTGGAGGGGTTTTTGATAGCACTGGACTTTTGGGTTTTGAGTGATAAGATAGGCCTTTCAGTTTCATGATGGATTTTCTCAATTCTTTAGTGTGGGCATTTAATTAAAAAGTATGTCCCAGTGTGAGTTATTTTAGTAGGTTAGTTTTATTGGCCTTTATATGAAGCATGGTATTTTTTGTGTCTAGCACAGAGGAAAGATGGATCATTTTAGTATTGAATCGATAGGTTGGATGTTGGTTTTTAGATGAACTAAGAGTAGGTAAATAGGCTTATTTGGTTTTCTCTCTATAATGTGCCTATTTAGCATGTTCTATATCCCATCTTCAAAGGTAGTAGAGGCAATTTAAAAGGTGTTGGGGGTGGATATCATGGTAGACAGTAAACAAGTTAGGGTGAGCTTGGACCTGGCTTTACTCTTTTATTTGAATCTATGTTTAACTATGATAGATATGGATCAAGTATGAGCAATGGTTAATTTTTTTTATGGATAGAGTATCAATTGGAGTTGATATCAAAATTAGAATCCCTACCTCTCAGGTCTTTTCCAACACTCCCATTTTTTGAAAGAGATTTTTTGGGTTTTATCCCTTTATCGATGTTTTGAGAGATGGAGTCCCATTTTCTAGTTTTATTATACTTTTCTAAAGATGTGGAGGCCACTTGCTCAATACAAATGGATATTTTAGAGAAATATGAGGTCAACATGTTAGTTCTTAAAGATTTATTGAATCCCATTCTTAGAACTGAGGAGTGAAGGGCACTTAGGTGCTCTCCAAAAAGGCTGAAGGACATTAAATGGCTAGGGAAAGGTATTGTGCATGGTTCATTTAAGTCACCATCTTAATGGAAGGGAAAGAAACTATAGCTATGGTAGGACCTTGGGTGGGTTAAAAAATGCTTGATTTTATCTTCAGTGAAGTTTCCTATGGTGAGCCGGTTGGTAAGAAGATATCGAAGACTAGTAATGCACTGGAAGGGAAGGGATATGATGTCTTGGCTGCCAACAGGCATGGGTCTGGGTAGGTGGTATAATCAGGTAACTTGGTGCATAGTAATGGAAAAATTATTAAATTAATAATCTTGGAGTAAGATGTGTTAGCTTATTTTATTTGTTAATAGTTGAAAATTTAAGGTGATGTTCATTCCCTATATTGGTTTTGTCAAAAACCTATTCTTTATATCAAGGTGGCCCTATGCCTTAACATGGATAAATGTTAAGCTAGACCATAATAGTTTTTTTTGATATTTTT
Source organism: Torreya grandis (assembly GCA_037957365.1). Classification (NCBI taxonomy): domain Eukaryota; kingdom Viridiplantae; phylum Streptophyta; class Pinopsida; order Cupressales; family Taxaceae; genus Torreya; species Torreya grandis. The sequence continues at coordinate 216,993 of JARHVA010003617.1, read as the reverse complement.
TGTTGATAGGGTTGGGGACCTAGTAATTCCTTAGTATAAATCCAAAAAAATATATATCATCTTGTCTAATATAGTTATGAATCTTTACTTGTATTTATGAATGTATGAGGCTAACTAATATAGTTCTGAATCAAATGCATCCCATTTGATTATATTAGCATGGTTAAAAATATCATATTATATTCTTAAGCAATTTACAAGTTTGGATCCATATATATAGGCATCATAAATATCATTCCTAATAGAAAAAATACTCATCTAATTTGATTACACTCACATTTTTTCCCTTAATTATTAAAAGTAATACTTAGAGATTATAGTATTATTTTTGTAGGTCAAGTCTTGTTAAATATATTTGAAGAGTAATAGGAGGATTTGGATGAAGGAGATGACCAATGGTATTTAGAGTCCACAACTAAGGACATCTATGTATTATTCATTACCATGTAATGCCTTCATATTGTAACATACATTTTAAAGTGCCACTAGAACTAGGGGTAGATTGATGCACTAACAAGTCAATCCAACGGTAAATATATCTATCCATATTGAATTTATTTTATTTACTTAATATGTAGATCGCATTAATATATTTATAGTAAAATGCATGTTTTTTTCACTCACTTAAGTTATCCTTATAATAAATAAACTGGTATAGTATAAGGTTCTTAAGTTTTTCTTTTCCATTCTAGGCCACATTGACTACACTTATGGTCTACCATTACACCATTTACCTTTTACTTTGTTCAATGGAATTACTATCCTAGATCTAGGTTACCCTTGTTTTTCAAATATTTACATGTCATTTCCTTATTATAGCTTTGATACCCCTTTATTACCATTGATATATCATTGGTTTATATTTATATATATTTAGAACTATACCCTATATCTTAGGCATAGGGTTTAAAACCCTATACCCTTGACACTAAGTTTGGATTAACATTTACTAGATCTATGACCACCCTAATTATTTCCTTTATACCATCCAGGTATACATAAGCACTATGTTATGCTATCTTCTTTATATCCTAGTCCATAGAGAGAAAGATGATTTTAAAACTGGTTAACCTAGCCTACACATACATTTTGGTGAACCTAGTATTAACTTATCCCACTGCCAATTATTTTATATTCACATTTCCATATATATATTATTATAGATTTGGATTGAAAATTATCAGAACCCCATTTTTATATCTATCTAGTTATATAATTTTTATAAATCCTTCTAGATACATGTAGTTGTTTCCAAGATGTAAAATATATTTTTAACAATTTTCCAATAAAACCAACTAATATTTTTAAGGATTGTATGCAAAAAATCTTAATGCTATGAAGTTAACCAAAACATAAAAGGATTATCAATTTGTGCCTTATATTTTTTATCTTACCAAAATATCACCTTGATAATGACTATAGTATGGCTTTCACTATATCCAAATTCTATGAGCCATATAACAATCATAAACCCCATAGAAAATCCCAACTAATCCAATCCCTTAAATCTAAGGGTAAAGAGTAATGTGACCTAAAATAAACTTATAAAATGAAAATATTTATCCAAAATAATTATAATATAAGAATCAAATAAATTTTACTTTTTATCACATCATGATGTAGCCTTTCACAAAAAAACCTTCTTCCACTACTCAATTTTTCCACTAGACTTAGGAAAAATAAATTCTCAGCTTCACCTCTCCCTTTGACATCCAACATACATATTATAATAAATAATATGGTGTGTGGGTCTTACCTCTATTTATTACACCCAAAGTGATCATATACATGATAACATTAATGACACATCTAGTGAATCTCAATAGGACACTCAAACCTCTACCTCATACCAAAACACACTTGATCCTAACCAAGTAATCTTGTAATTTGTTAACCAAATAGTTATCATGAAATATTATAATAATTATAAAATGTTTAAATTTCAAAATTAAAATATTTAAATATAATATAAGACTCAAAATGTTTAGAGAGGAATGCCAAATCAAAATGCCCTGCCAACCCCCCTTATATATTCTTTTAATAATCTCGTTCTATAATCTCCTTTTCAAAAAAATCATTAAACACACTCAAAATTAACCCTTAGTCCCTCAAATTATTGACATTGGAATTTTATTAATTAATATTATAATTTACTATAATATATCTATCGATCCCACTTTATATATAAATTCCATTGGAAATATCTACAAGGATTGGATTAAACTTTACATCTTTGATACTACCAAACTATTAATAAAAACCTTAAAAAGTGATGATTTATAATGGTACTACCAATTTAATTCTAGATCAATTATTATTTTATAATACTTAGCTAATAAATTATTCTAATATTTTCAATCCAATGACTTGTCTAAAAAATAATCTAGACAATTTTATCAATTGTAAACACGTGAACAATGAGACTATCCAAGTTTTGTTTAAACATTGGAAAACCTTATCCAAATAAATTGAACACAATATATGGAAGGCAAAACCTTCTAAATATTTACTACTATATTAAAAATTATATTGTAATACATTATTAGGTCCTTCACTCCTAAATCCTTAGATGAAGCCTTGGACCATGATAAATAACATGACCATCTCCTAAGAAATTTGAGCCTTCCAAACCTAATAAAAGAACTCAAATGCATATGATACCTAATAATAAGAAGGATATTGATTATTTCATTTCTAATACTTATGAATAAAATAAATCCATCCACACCATTATTCTAAGAATATTCAATGACGTTATTCTCTCTCAACCCATAACAAGAAGTACTTTCCAACCTCTTCTTCCTACATCACATAATCAATCTTGTGATGCCCATCAACATCTTAATTTAGATGATATTAGGAAATGCCTTACTGGACCTTCACCTAGATATTTTGATGTTTACCTTCCTATAACCCATTGGTATGATACCAAGAAAGGGTCTTTCATGCTAATTAGGTTCATTCTCATGAAACTTTCAAGAAACTTAAACTTATAGCATTTGTTTTTCTCCTTGGTCATTTATTTTATCATGAATCCATGATAAGAAAATGCCACCAAGAATATGATAAGGTTTATAAATTTCATGAGAATAAAGTAAAGCATGATGCACTTATTAAATCTAATTATCACCTTGATATTTATAAAAAAATCTATTCCTAATCATTTTCAAAACCAATTAACAATAATTAAACCTAAAACCCATTTCAAACCAATTTACATTATTTAAGAAACCATAATTAACCTTCAATTTTCTAAGGATGAGGGAAAACTGGTGAACATGAAAAAACATGAAGCGCATTATCTCATTTATCAATATTCATCAACTTGTGTCATATATTTATTTCCTATCTTATATAAATATTTAGGTTTATCCTCCACATTGGTTTTCAATTTTTACATCTAAATAAATCATAGGTTTATCCATATAGATGATTCAACTATATTAATCATCCTAATATAGTTTATTTCTTATACAAATATATTGTCCAACTTGTTACAATTCCATTTTTCTATAATTATATCAACTAATCAAATTTAGTTCATATAGATATAACTATATCAACCAACCCAATATAGTCTTCCATTCCCATTTTTTCCCAACCATATCATCCATCCTGATATAATTTATTTTTATGCCTAATTTTTTTAATAGTATCACTTACTCTGATATAGTCATTTTGGCTACTTATATGTCACAAACTATACTGGTCAAGATGATACATATGCCTCATCCTACATCTATTATATCATAAGTGCATATTTAATACACTTTAGTTCAATATAAGGAAAAATTAGGTTTTGATTCATCTAAAATAAAACCTAATCATTTTCTGATTTGTGTTTCTCTTTTGTACTCTGGTTTAGCTCATGTTATATTTTATGAGTAGGATACATTAGAATAAATTTCAAGACTATCATCTCAAATTAATTTTATTAAGATTATGAATACTTATTAGAGACTAATAAATTTACTTATGTGTCTATTATTTCATATGAATGTTACTCAACCACCAAATTTGGGGCAACAAGATATTTTTCCGTTGTCTAAGGAGAGCATCATGTGGAAATGTGAATATATATATATATATATATATATATATATATATATATATATATATATATATATATATATATATATATATATATATATATATATATCCATGCTTATTTCACAATGGATATGACATTATCTCTTAAATTACCTATTACATCTATGATCCCTCATGATATGTTTCTACTTTTATGTGACCCTTATTTTTTAATTAGCATTAAAATATAAAACATCCAATCAAGTGAGCCTAAATCAATAAATTTATTGGAACTTATGTTAACCCCTCGGATTTCAAATTATACTTAGTATAATCACATTATATCCTTAATTATATTTGTAACACATGTTAAGGATAAAATTGAGTATAAATTAGTCCCTTAAGTTTCATTTGGCTTCCTATCATAGTACCACTTACTATGGTTAGGGTGAATGTTATGATATTAAAATTTCCACTTTATTATAACATCTTGTTTGATTTTTATTAGACATATCACATGAGGGCCATATCCTATTCTACATGATAATGCATGAATTTTCCTTACCTTGGTGTCATATATAAGGTAAATTATGATTCCACCCCTAAAAATTTTAAAAAATTCCAATAATGTGGTGTTTATAAAATATTTACTCTCCAACACCTACCTAGTATCCCATTTCATGAATATGAAGCTTATAACTATCCCATAAATTCAGTTTGAGATTATGGTGACCACCCAAACTTATGGGAAATAAACCATACAAATTCATAGATTATGATTATGATGATCTTGATGAGATTAGAATAAAACTTAAAATATTGGATCTCCCTCCTAGAATGAGAGGTTAGTTTTCACTCACTTTGTGACCATGTTATTTTAAAATGTCAACTAAAGATATTATTGTTTTTGTCATCATTCCTAAGAATATAATTTTTTATATATATTATAGAGACATAGTTTTTAATTCCTTTAACATAGATATCACCACACCTAATTATGACATGATTTCTATAAATTAGATGACCCTTATTTGGATATGCCCAAGCCAAGTATGTGGAAATATTACATTACTAATCTTCCATTTAGTGATATCATGAGAAAACCTAATTTTTATCTAGTGTTAACCTATTTTACCCTTTTTAAAAATGGAGATGACCCTTCAAATGTTTATTTTGATTCTAAAGAAAGGTATTGTTATTTGCTCCAATTTTCTCCTTATCATGAGATGCCCATGATATTGGGAATTCCTTAAAAAAGGGAAGGTGGTGATAACTACAGAATTTCATCCTCCATTTTAGGACTGATTTGGGATCATCATAGGGCATGGCTATGGGTATTGGACTTCATAAATATAATCTACATGAATAGTTTCCAAGAGATGCACTATTATTACTGAAAGTTCAATACATTATACTTCACACAAATTAAGGATAGATATGAATACTTGAGTGTTGTGTTATTATTTATAAACATAAAGGTAAAGGGGAATTTTAGAACTAATAAATAAACACAAAAGAGAGGGAAGGGTAAGGTATATAATTGAATCTTCCATGTCTAAAATGAGATCAATGCAATGGTCATTAACCCAAGTAACTTTAGCACAATTATACCACTATAAACTAAGTTTGACTAAATTTATACCTCCAATAACATACAATGGGCAGAGTTTTAGGGAAATGAGAGTATTCATTCAATGTGAATTCCTACTAAAGATTAGTACTAGGAATTTATTATCTAAGACACATAAACACCATATGTGAATTTATAATTAGGCACACAAATTATCATCACTACCAAAAGAGAAACAAAAGAATTTAGACATAGATTATAATAACTAAGCACATCATAATCACAACATATATAAAGTGACAAAGTGTTCATCTAATTAACCTATCATTGTTGATCATTTAAACATGAAGATGAAATAAAATTGAACACATAAGAGACCCTTTTGTAGAAATGGAGATTCTATTCATTAAAAAAGTGAAAAATTACTACAATAGTCAATTTGGGTTGTTATTATAGTCTAGAGTGAATAAGTAAATGTAGGTGAAATCCTATCGATAGTACAACAACACTTTTGAGTAATTTTTGGTTGACCTCTAAAACACAATATGACTCATCTATAAATAGATAAGGATTGAGGATCACCTCCAAAAATCATGAGGATCCCATCTTAGGCCATGATGGCTACTCATTATAGTTACAACCATATTTCAAAGTTTGAACCAAATGAAATCCCAAAAAACTCATAACATATTTGTAGGAGACCACTAGTTAAAATGTGAAGGTGTCTAAGAGTGGCTAGTTCCAAACTGCTTTGACTAGGCACTCCTAGCTTTCAACACAACTACCACAAAATTAGACTCCTTCTATAGGTTGGCCAAATTCATTGGAGGATCCCTAAAGGTCACCTTGACTTGAGCTACCAATCTATGAGAGATATGGAAAGTATCTTCCATTTAGGCCTAGACTCTAGAGACTTGGTTAATGCTCATAGTAGATTGAGTTGATATGTCTAACACCACCCAAGCTCCTTCTTTGTTCACCTTGGCCACTTTCTCCCTCATAACATGGTCAAATTGACCGAGGTGGAATCTAAATTCCCCTTAGTCAAGTAAAGTTCCATCCAAGTGAAATAAAATAGAGATATTAACCTCCTTTAAAGAGGTTAATATCTTCTTATCACCCTCTTTCAAGGGTTTATTTTAGTGTGGGCCAATGATAACCACTCCTCTATTGTCACTTTCATGTTCCTAGCATAAATTTAATACAACCCTAAATCTGAGGTTGGCATCAATTTAATCTCCAAGAACATCCCCTTGTTGACCACTATCTATAAATTTTGGCATTTTTTATCAAATTATGTGATCCTCCCCATGTAGGCCTACATCTATTATATAATTGCACCGATCTCATTTTGAGTCCCAACTACTTTCCCAAGGATTGAGAAAATTAATAAGAGGGAATATTTCACCTACATGATTAGTTTGACCAATAATGTACTCTTCGCTTGGGCCTCAAGAGTTTGAACTTGGATCTACATATCCTCAAGGAGTTTCTCAGACATATCATGGGTAGCTCAAAGGATATACAATGTGTCTTTAGACATCTTCTATTATCTAGTAGTTGTCCTCACCTTGGTGAGTGGAAATAGATATTGATGGATCTATCATATCACCATGTTTCTTTCTTACATGAATATCTAAGTAAGCATCCTCTTCATGCTCCCCAAGGCTTTCTCAAAACTCCACTATACATTTAAGTCACCATAAACATCCATCTATGATGCATGTGACCTTAGGACTATCCATTAGGTTGTTGGGGGTGTAGGAGTTGTGGATAAAATGGTGGTGAATATAAGAAGATGAGGTGGACTAGAGATGGAGGAAGTGAAAGGAGTGAAAGAGGAAAGGATTGGAGGTAGAGGAGGTATGGGGGTGAAAGGAGGGAGAAAAAGGGGGAGGCCCATGATAAAATTTTAGCTTATCATTTTTCTTGGGTGAGGTTTACCTAAGGTAATATTTCCCTTGGGAATGGATCATGGAACAAGAGGGATGAGATAGGTTGGTTGAAGACAAAACCAATGGGGCCTAAGGTAGGAGAGAGATGGGGTTGGGAGACAATCACTAGGTTACTGCTATTGGGGATGGATGTTTTATTGAGACTTATAAAGGAGGTGGAGATAGAACTAAAGGGATTTGAGATAAATTTATAGTATGGGTCACCTTATATTAATTTTTTGGCCTCTTTCCCAAGTTGGCTATGGGTTTTGTGGTGGACAGTTTGACCATGGTGGTAGGGTTGATGGTAGAGGACTTAGGTCCACAAAGGGGATCACCTAATTGACTTGAGTGGGGATTGAGAGGTTCCCTACTAGAGGTGGTATGATTTTAAAGTTTTTACTCACACCTATTTTTGAGGGCATGACCAAAGGAGGCATCAAGAAGAGTCTAGGTTGTGAGAATGGAGGAGCAGAAGGGAATGAGGAAGTGAGGACACTCAAAAGGACTTAGGAAAAGGGTACTTGGGAAAAAGATAGAGAATAAGTAACAAGAAATAGAGGGGTGGAATTAAAATAGTGGGTGTTATATTAGGGAGTTGGAATGAGGTAGGAACAAGGGGTAGAAGGGAAATACGAGGAGATGGAGGAGTAAGTAGGGGAACCTGGGTGGGTACCTATTGGGTACCTCAGTTTAGGCTCTTAATCAAGATATTGACCACATCAATTCTTAGAGGCTAAAGTTCTTATGGTTTGAGTAGGTTATGGTTTGGGCTACCTAGCATCATGTAGTCTAGTCTTAGCTTTGTTATATCCTAGTTACTACCACTACCAAAGGAGGTAGAGGTAGATATGGATCTTAAAGAGCTAGATCCACTGGTAAACGTAGAGCTAGATCTAGGGTTGGAACTCAAGGAGGAGAAAGTGGTAAGATGATTTGTAATATTTTCTAAGAGATGGATGGAGCTATTAGAGTCAGGTATTCTAGGGACTAAGCAAGATTTTGGAGGATTTATAGAGGGGCTTAACTAAGCCTTCTTACTTTTCTTCTTATTCTTTAATACTATCTAGGATAGTACCTCTTGGTCATCAACATAATTTTAATAGATCTCATAATCATCTTCAGATTGATGGCCATAGTTGATGCTAAGCCAAGTTGAGTATTATTCCAAAAGGGCCTAAATCACTCCTTTAGGTTCTCATTTCCAAAACTTGCATTTTACAAAGGCCAAAGAGTCTTGCTTGGCATTCCATATTTTGAATTAAAGGGAAGTTATTTTATACATGGATCTATATGGTGATTGGGAGCTATAGGCACACTTTCTAATGATGTTGTATCTAGAACTTGAAGATATCATTCATTAGTTGATAGGTTATCTCCTCTTATACTAAGCAGTTAGGTTACATAATATGGTAGGTGTAGGGGGTCTTGGAAGAATTCCACTACTCAAGTCATTGTGTCATATTTATATAGCCATTAGTCCCTAATGGATATGATAGAGTCTTGGATTATGTTTGAGATTTAGGGCATAAAATATTCATTGATCACCTATTATACCACTGGGAACCCATGTAAGAAAGGTTGAAGGCTTGAATGAAATCATCCCACAAATTGCATTGAGTAGGTAGCTCATAATTTAGAATTTTCCCCCATTTTTGGAATTTTAAATGTCATGGACCAACCTTGAATTTTATCAAGCCTCTAATTTTTGGGATGTCAAAGTGAGTCAAGATCATGTGGGATAAGGGACACCCATAATTTGTTGACATGCTGGTAGTCTACATCCTCAAACAACTAGTTTAGTAGGATAATTCCTACTTAGACCTCCTCTCAAAAGGTGTGAAAATATGTAGGCATTGATTATTTCCTTGTTAAACCACTTGGAGTTGGGGTTATGAACCCAATCATGAAGGACATCATAGATCTAATAAGTATTCATCCAAGCTAACACTATCACTACATTGTATGAGAAAGAGAAGTCCAAGAGGGAGTAGTACACCTTAAAGGTATTCTTAGATATATCAATAATCTAGTACTGAGAGGTGAGTAAACACACCCAATCATTGATAGTGCCTTGTAAGTAGATATCCTTGTGAAGGATGTTATGTAACAGGTTGGCATAGGTAAACACCTCTAGTTTGGCTATAACTTTATGGAGTCCACACCTTTTATATGATCAAAGGGAATCCTCATACTCAACTAATTTGTCATCAACATTAGTATAATAATTGGGGACTTGATCAATTGATTTAAATATGTCATTGTAGTGTTTGTACTTAATTAAAACAATAGGGAAAGTGGTGTCCCAGTACTTAGGTTTGAGGATGTAATAACCATTGGATTAGGATAGATGGGAAATTAGGAAGCTTTGGGCATTGAAGGCATGTGATATAGGGGTTATGTGAAACTTTGAAATCAATGATTCTAAGATTTATTCTAAGGTAACAATGGTAACCATTAATGGTTCTCCCTTAGGATTTATAAGTGTATGCATACATCAACTTGTGTTAATGGTAATTGGTGGCTCACTTATTGTGAATTTGAAATTAATTTGGTGGATGGATTTTATTCCTTTATCTATAAATATAGAATTGAATTTAGAGATTGATATAAAAATGGCAATGGGATGTTTTTAAAACCATCCAATTAGGTGTAACTTCCCATTCTATTAATTCCTAACATATGGTAGGAAAATAGTCACATATCTTAAAATACTCTCAGCTAACTCCTGCTTCTTAACATGTGTCATCCATTTATTGGTCCTCTCATTAATGGTTGGTACCAATACATGGTTCTGTACTCTAGGTTTCCCCCCTAAGCTATATGATGTGTTACCTAGGGACATGTGGCATACCTTAATTATCCTTTGAGTCTCATTTGTACTTCATTCTAAGCTTCCAAATTAACACATGATAACTCATCTTCACACTATATGACATGGAGGCTTCCCATTTGGATAGGCTCTCTTGGGATATAATAGGTTCAAGGGACTAGCTGTTGGGATAAATAACCGGAAGCACACAATTGATTACCAAGCAACTTAACATGCAGAAATAACCAGAATACACAAGTAACTAGAATTCAGAAATAACACATGATATGAGAGACAATACACAACTTATATTAAAACTCTTTCAGAAGGAAATACAACAAAGAAGGCTGCCACAGTTCTTCTTCCTTACACACCTCTAGGGCTCCCACACCTCTAGGGCATAAAAAGTAAATCTTCCCTCAAAGCTCTCTCTTAGGTCCCAACACCCAACTCAAACATAGAGTTGGTGTTCACCTTATACCTATGCTCCACGCACACCACAAGTGCTCCATGCACTCCACAAGTACACAAACGTACTTCAAGTAGATCTCCCCTGAATTTGCAATAACTTGTACCTCAATAGACCTTACTTATGGAAGGATCTTCCTTGCCTTCCTCTTTGCTCTGAGTACACACCTGTACTCTAAGTAGATCTCTCTTGATACTGCTCCCTGTTGTGTTGCTGTCCTCTCTGATCTTGCACACCTACAAATCAAACTGGTTCTGCACACCTATGAACCTTGACCTTGCACACACATACACCTGCATATCAATGATCTTACTTACCATGTAGATCTCCTATAGAAGCCATGCTCACCTGATGACCAAGATCATACATACATGAAGAACCCTGTTGATTCTCTAATCCAACACCCACACTTGGTACTGCGGCACTAGGAGGAACACAACATTGCTCACCTCACACACAGAAGGAGCTTATAATATTGCTCTCTTACTCTCTAGCACAAATTTACAATACAACCAATGAGTCTCTTAAATAGATCCCATGTAAAAAATAATTAGACACCTAATTACAATAATTAGATTCACATCTCTCAGTCTAAAACTGGCTCTTGACATGCAAACACTTGGTTCATTAGCTAACTGCCTGTAAAACACTTAGTCTGAACCACACAGGTGACCAACATCGGTCCCTGTCTGCCTGGGGGTGCCGATGCTGGCCGAATTCTGACCGACATCAGTTGCATTCCTATCTCCTCCCTACCGACATCAGTTGGCCTGACCGATGCCGGTGACAGTAACACTCTGCAACCCTTTGCAACCTCCTCCCTGCTTGCATTAGTGAAGCCTTTAGCTCTATAACCTAACAATCTACCACTTGGAGATAAACAACTACACTGTACCTATACCTGTACCCTATCTAATTTGTTTCATGGTTTGTATCCCTCTTCAAGCTCAATCTTGAAGACAACCCACCACACAACCTGTGATGTACCTCCTATCATCTGAGTACCCTACCACATTCACATCTACAAATCCATGTAGTGAAGTCCTAACCCTGAATATCATGAATCCCTACTGATGGTCCCTCTCAAATACCTGAGAACCCACTTCCTTGAATTGGCTCCTAACTCTCTGACAACTCCCACTACTTGGGAAAACTCAGGCCTATACCAGACCTCATGTGATTTTAGACACTGAACTGTCTAGCCCTTAGTGTGCTCTGATTATGCATCCTAAACCTCACCAACACCTGATTCACATCAGCTCCCACTGGAGACAAAATCAACCTGTGATCTCCCCCATGCCAAAGAATTTTGCTGCTCCAAATTCTTCATAGCAAACCACTGAACTAATATTACCCTTAGCTCAACAAAACCCTGTATGTACAAAACCTGCTAGCTAGCATACCATACACATACAACAACATAATGATGTTGTAATCATCATCTACCTGGTAAGACAAACCACAATAGTTACCTTGACATTGACTAAAGTCATGCTTTGTCATCCCACTGTCAAAACCTGTACCACTGTCCTGTAGCTTCCTCAAGACCATATGCCTTGGTCTTCCATCTCACATGTCTGTTCTCTCTATTATTCAACTAAGGTATCCATTCATCTCTATGCTCTCATCTAGCTGGCAACCCTACCAAATCTCCCACTTGGTTCTGCAAACTCTCCATGCCATGCTCCCACTATTTCCTGGATCCTTCCTGCTCTGCAGTCAGTAACAAGTATAAAGAAGAGGAAAAATGAATTTGAGGCTTACTTATCATCTTTAGTCCTCCATATGGGCATTTGAGACTCCTTGACAGCTCGCTGTCCACCCAAAATCTGTTACAGTAACTGACCTCAGTCACCACACAGTCTGCATCCAACTGACGCTGGTTCCATGTGCCTGTCCTGACTACCAACCCTACCAACATTAGTGTCCTCCTGATGCCGATGTCGGTCCTCGTGACCGACATTGGTCTTACATCCTACCAACATCAGTTTTCTTGCTGACACCGATACCTATGTTTGCCTGTGAGTGATGACTTTTTCTCGTGAGCTCCTTTGAATCAAGTCCCATGTCTAAACTGCCCTGCCCAGAAGTATCCAGCCCCATCCACTGGTATCTATCCGCCATCTCCTCCATAAACACCAAGGCTTTCCAGTTCTTAAGCCTATCAAATATATCAGTCTTCCTCTTAAGAACATGCATCTCCTTCCTACTCATGTGATCAAGCCTACGAAGCCACATCTCCACAACAAAAGAAGAATTAGTAATATAAACAAGTAGATAAAGAGTACCTATTTTCTTACCACCAGCTAATTCAAGTGCATCCACTATGAGAGTTCTTGTGTATCTCTCATCACCTAACCTTTTTGAAGAAATTAGCCATATCTCCAAACCTGGGACCTGCGTGACCTCCTTCAACACCCATGTGTTGGCTGCCTGCAATTTCAGCTTCACTTCCCCTTTGCCAATTCTTTGGCAAGGCTCACCAGCTCCTCTCCCTGGGGCTGCATGGAAAGAGGCAACATAATCTGTTATCCAAGATTCAACTTTATCCAAGAAACCTCCCAAAGCATCTTGTGCAACAACACCTGTAACATTTACATCTTCAGTTCCTTCATGCTGATCTGCTACCAACCAACAATATTATTTTACCTACTCTTTCTTTCCATAGGACCGTAAGTGACCATCTATGCTTTTCAACTCCTCCATTCTTAGCTTACTTTGATCTGCCATTGCTCTACTCCCACTCGATCAGAAACCCCTGAGAGTGACCTATAACCAAACACAAAACCTGCTTCCTACAACCTTAGCTCTGATACCACGTGTTGGGATAAATAACCAGAAGCACACAATTGATTACCAAGCAACTTAACATGTGGAAATAACCAGAATACACAAGTAACTAGAATTAAAAAATAACACATGATATGAGAGACAATACACAACTTTTATTAAAACTCTTTTAGAAGGAAATACAACAAAGAAGGCTGCCACAATTCTTCTTCCTTACACACCTCTAGGGCTCCCACACCTCTAGGGCATAAACAGTAAATCTTCCCTCAAAGCTCTCTCTTAGGTCCTAACACCCAACTCAAACACAGAGTTGGTGTTCACCTTATACCTGTGCTCCATGCACACCACAAGTGCTCCACGCACTCCACAAGTACACAAACGTACTTCAAGTAGATCTCCCCTGAATCTATAACAACCTGCACCTCAATAGACCTTACTTATGGAAGGATCTTCCTTGCCTTCCTCTTTGCTCTGAGTACACACCTATAATCTAAGTATATCTCTCCTGATACTACTCCCTGTTGTGTTGCTATCCTCTTTGATCTTGCACACCTACACATCAAACTGGTTCTGCACACCTGTGAACCTTGACCTTACACACACATACACCTGCATATCAATGATCTTACTTACCATGTAGATCTCCTATAGAAGCCATGCTCACTTGATGACCAAGATCATACATACATGAAGAACCCTACTGATTCTCCAATCCATCACCCACACTTGGTACTATGGCACTAGGAGGAACACACCATTGCTCACCTCACACACAGAAGGAGCTTATAATATTGCTCTCTTACTCTCTAACACAAATTTACAATATAACCAATGAGTCTCTTAAATAGATCTCATGCAAACAATAATTAGACACCTAATTACAATAATTAGATCTGTAGCTCTCAATCTAAAACTGGCTCTTGACATGCAAACACTTGGTTTGTTAGCTAACTGCCCGTAAAACACTCAGTCTGAACCACACAGGTGATCGACATCGATCCCTATCTGCCTAGGGGTGCCGATGCTAGCCGACTTCTAACCGATGTTAGTTGCATTCCTGTCTCCTCCCTACCGATGTTAGTTGGCCTGACCGATGCCGATGACAGTAACACTCTGCAACCCTTTGCAACCTCCTTCCCTGCTTGCATCAGTGAAGCTTTTAGCTCCATAACCTAACACTAGCCTCTCTAACTTTAGAATATGTGTAAAATTTCCATTCAATCAAGCTCTCCCAGGCTCTAGCATCTCTAAAAAGTCTAGGGGACTAATTGATCTGACTCCAAATGGCATGGAAACTTCCCATTTGGTTAAACTCTCCTAGGATCTAACATTTATGATAAGTCTAGGGGACTAACCTCTCTAACTCTAAATGATGTGGTAGCTTCCCATTTAGCTTCATAGGCTCTGACATCTTTGAAAAGTTTGGGGGACTAACTAATTTAACTCTAAATGATGTATACGTTTCCCATTTAATTGGGCTCTACCAAGATCTAACATCTTTAATAGGTCTTGAGGATTGGTTGATCAATCTCCAAATGATGTGGAAGCTTCCCATTCATACAAGCTCTCTTGAGACCTGATATCTATAATAGGTATGGGGGACTCATCATTTTAACTCTAAATGATGTGGCAGCTTACTATTTTATTAGGTTCTCCTAGGATATAACATCTATGATAGGTATGAGATACTATCCACTCTGACTCCAAATGATGTGGTAACTTCCCATTCCGCTGGGATATCCCAGGCTCTAACATATCTAAAAGGTCTAAGGAACTAACTACTTTAACTCCAAATGACTTGGCATCTTCCCATTTAGACAAGATCTACAAAATTCATGAATAACTAAGTAAGAAAGATAAAAAGAATATGATACATTAAGATTACCTGTTAGACTCAAAGAACTCAATTTTACATGAAAGATAATGAGTTTATTACTATGGGAAGGGAATTAGGATCCAAGAAACCCAAGTTAAAATCAACTTATAATGTCAGCACCATTATATACTAAAAGAGAACAAACACTACTTATTTGTTTTAGATAAGTTAAAAAAAGGGTCTGTTACTACTTGAAGAAATCAATGTAGTGTATTTTCTAAAGATTTGAGTAGGTGTCATAGGAAAGAATAAAATAAAGAATTTTAAATCTTTGGTTCATGAAATTTTTATAGGGGTCCCCCATTTTAGATAAAATGGGGCATGTGGGCCACAAAAAATGGTGAATTATGTGGGGAAAGTAATGAGAAGATCTTAGAACCTAATCAATTTCTATTTCTTTCCTTATTTAACATAAAGATTGTATGGGGGTATTTTATTATCCATATAAAAGATGAGAAACTAAAGTCTCATAATAGCAAGTAGAAACTAAGCTTCCACCCATATATGACCATTAGTGTGTGTGAGAAGTGATTTTCATTCCAATCCATTCTCATATTACTTTCAGTAATCAAGGTTGGACTAGTTATCATATTTTCTCTAGGGTGTCATTGTCTTGATGTATTAGGGGTATGACTAGGATATTATTCTAATAGAGATGCCTCTAGTCCCTTTCATGGCCTTGATCCAATTCTATCAAAGATAAAAATCCTATGATGTATATTACCTATATATCCATTTTGAGGTAGACTTATAATTTAGATTTTGCATGTTTTATTTATTATTTTCCAAGTTTCTTGAGAAGATTATTAACATTTTGGCCTCACAAGCTGAAATGTCAACCCCTATCATTCAAAGTTTTGATGACCATTGCCTTAGATTATTTTTTTATGCCCCATAGTTTCCTTATTTTAAATAAAAATGACTAAATTAAACACTAGAGGAATTAGAACATCATTAAAATGTTATGTAGGATAAATTTGGTAGAAGGCGATGTGTGCAAAGAGTCAAGTTCAAGCATTGTAAAGTAACTATTTTGATTCAAATATTCCTGAGTCTAAACACATTTCTAACAAGTGCCAAGATCACACAAGATTGAAGTATATCTAATGATGAGTAGTAAATTAACATCATCAGTAGGTCCCAAAGATCCAACAAAGCACATTTAATCATGCACTCAAAGATCAATGATGAGATCATAGTTAAAGATTCAGAGGATCCCAAAGATTAAACACAATGGTGCCAAGCATCAAGTTAAGATCTAATAACATGTGATTATTGACAAATTTAGTGGGTCCAAGCTAATAAATGGTGCATGATCCATCATCCTAAAGTAGATCGATGGTGAGTAAAAGGTCAACAAGTTAATGAATCTCAAAGACAAATGTATAGTTATCAAGTGCCATGACTATGGTAACTGCTAGGTAAATCAATGATACATGTTCTAACTATGATAAAAAAGATATATGGTGTGTGTAAGGTCAAAATTTCAAATATATAGATTAAACACAAATCCACCATGTAGCACAAGCATGTGCACCAAATGAAGCTGATAGTGGATCCATAAGAAGCACATGAGACTAACAAGTGTCTCAATCTATGAAGCCTAGCTCAAAGATCAATGTCTATCATTGAAATCAAACTTTTGGGAGTAAATGAGATGATGACACATGTCTAAAATATATGTTATGGTCAAACTTTTGGTAAATAGGGTGTTTTGTAATAGATCTTGATCAGTTAAGAACTACTAAAATATCATCAATGTAGGGAGAAGTGGGAGAAGGAATGGTGTGACTATTGCAATTATTTTTTTGAGGTGGGCCTGATCAATTAATATTTTTAAGGAACATAAATACAAGATGGTTGTAACTACTATTTTGAGTGGAATTGAGATCATTAAAAACCCCTTCAGTGACAAAATTTCTCTCCCTATATTTTATTTCTTCCTATAAATGTAGGCATTGAGCTCTTGAATTTCATCCCTTAGGGCTGGTATGACTAGATTCTACTAGAATTTGTACTCATGCACTTCCTGGATTAATGAGAAAGACACCTATAGTTGTTTACTAGTCTATGCTTAGTGTTTTATATTTGTTTGATATGAAAAAGTAGTTTAATATTCCCTTTGTAGGTCTAAGTTCAACCTAAGTGCTAACAAACTTTCCTTATAGGTCATTTAGTGTGTCTTAATGTTGATGTTTCAGGTATGGAGTGGATTACTAATTATAAGTGCCTTCAATCAAGCCTTACCCTCATTTCCATCCAACCAAGTTCAATCAAACTTACCTCTAGGTTAAGCATTATTTCTTAGAAATCATTGTAGGCACTCTGTTAGTTCTACTCATGGTCCATTAGTGTGTTGAGAGTTCAAGCTAATGAGTGGATATAATGAATTCATGGTACATAACCACATGTTAGTGTAGATTTAATTCATGCAATTCCTTCACTCTTTTCATCCTAACCTATTTAAGTATTATGAGAGCATTTAAGTTATGCATCAAAGGAGCTAGCCACATTAAAAACCTTAGAGTTTTGACCCAAAATTAGGTAACCCACAACCTAGGGTCATTCCCATGTTAGACTAGGTTTGAGAGTAGGACTTGAACACTTCTAATTTCAACTATGGTGAAACCCAAGTCTCCATTAGTTATAGCATGCCTAGTAGGATAGATTTAATGTGCCTAAAATAATGTTCTAAAGATATTAGAGGACATTTGGAAGTTGAAGACACAATAACATCATCTACAGTCATTTTGGGCAAAGTCAAGCATCTTTGGAAGGTTTGTAATCAATCTCAAGTTCAAAGATACTAGTGGTTTCATGGTTGTAGAGGTAAGAAGGTTTTTAGTCATGGTTTTGATTTGATACACATATTGCATAAGGAGTTATGGCAGCCTATGAGGTATGTTTATGCACTTCACCCCCATATACACCTTACCATAACCCATATGATCGATATACTGATACTTACCAACCATATAATATATATATACTACACACTACCAAGATTATCCACCATAATTTGAGCGTCCTCCACCTCCATGGAATCTCCTCATCCTTATAATTAGTCCTATTATCAACATAATACCCCTTGCAATCCACTTACACCAGACATTGATTATCTACACTTAGAGATTGAGATATTAAGAAAAGAAAGGGATGGGTTATAGGAGAGTCTTAGACAAAAAAAGGGTTGAATTCCAAGATTTTATTCCTCATCAAATAATACTACAAACCAACCATATTCAATTAAATTGGTCACCCCATCTCATTTTTTTGCCTCCCTAGTCATAGGATATTTATTGGTCCATAATTGTTTTCTTAATGACAAGGTAAATATTTCAATTATTCCTAAATCAGTGGTAGACACTTTGAATCTAAGGTATGAAACTATTTCTAACTTTTAATTACAATGGAATGGCTCTCTCATGAAAGTATTTGGTATTTTTATAAATCTTCAACTCACTTCCCATGCCTACCCCAAACTTTTAGTTGTGAAAGACATTATTGTAGCAAATTTATTACCTCATTTTTCCTTATTTTTGGGAAATGAATTCATGACTAAGGTTGGAGGGTACTTGTTCAAATACATATCTCATATAGTGTGTAAACTTGAACATGGTGTGGAGGTGAAAATCAAGTTTGAGTCACTCTCTAAATTCCACATTCTGCCACCTCCTCCAATCACCCCAAAGGCAAACCACCTTCACATTCCTTCCCTAAGGCAATCCACTTATGTTCAAGATCCTATACCTACCAAAGAGCCTAAAACAATACCCACATGGAAGTATTCATGATCCATGGATCTTAATTTCATGATTCCCACCCTTGAAAAGGAAGATAAGGAAAATTAGGTGTGAAATTTATTATTAGTTTTTCATCTACTATTACTTAATTACCTACTTCCCCTCTTCACTTCCCCCCTCAATCTTAATAACTTCCTAAAAAACCATTCAAGATCCCTAGTTTGAAGGATACCCTTACAAGCATCAATTAGCCTAATGATATCTACTTCCCACCCACCCTCTCCCCTCTTAAAAATTATTCAAGTATGCCAAAATTAGAATTGGATCATTTAATCATGGTGGGAAAACTATCAAAGTTGGTAAAGGAGGGGGCATTCATTCAAAATATAGATAATGATGTAGTTTTAGTTGAGTGTCAAGAGCACCTTGAAGTGGACACTTATAGTGTATATGAAGAAGAGATTAAATTTGGGACCCCTATGCACTCCAATAGATTATAAGACAAGCATGAGTATAGCTTGGATGATAAAGGGTAGCTATAATGTCATAATGATGGAGCTAAGGAAAATGAATCACAAGTTAGTATTTTCAGAAGATACCAATTAGATGGTAGAATCCATGATGATTATATTGATATTGAAGTCAATAATCCAATGGAATATCAATGGAAGCACTTGTGTTTAGAGTTCTTGATTGAGATGGAATAACTTGGCTAGGCATATTTGAGTGATATAGTTGAATAATAGGCTAATGCTTCAAATCAAGAAATAAATCAAGATGAGTTGGAAATTTATTAGATTGAGGAACCACCTCTCTTGATTGATGAAGAGGATGAGAAAAATTTCGTTGATCAAGAAACTTATGATGATCCTCTCAAAGTGAAGGAGGTGAGTAATCAACTTGATGACTTACAGATAGATGGTAGAAGTTCAAATGAACATTATGATTTGTTCATTGACCAATATGATATGGAATTTTGGTAGGACTTAAAACAATTTTTCTTGAAGTTAGATACCTCACCTATACACTAGTAAAATCTTGAAAAGAAGGAACTTGTTAAGAATGCTTTGATAGCTAATCATCTTGAACCCAAGGAGAAGAACCTATTACAGCTCCTAACTGAAGAGGAAATTAGGTTAGTGATGTAAGATAAAAATATTTGGTAGGAGTATGATTGGATTATTGACCATCATACTCAACCCATGCACATAAAGATGAATTTATATGGTCATTTCACTCTTACAAATGACCAGGATAATGTTAGATATAGATGAGGGTTGTCACACATTGGCCAAAGTCTATTGCACATAAATCATCATATGACAACTCCACATTAGGATGTCATAATGATAATAGAACATTCCAATTTTACCTTAGGGGAATGAATTTAAAGTTAGGTCAATTTTTTAGTAGTTAGTTTGTTTATCCAAATAAGTACTTTACATAAGTTTGCAGGTTGTGACTTATTGTTTAGTTATTTCCTTTATTTGTCCTTGGTTGTTAGGTGTGTTGTTTAGTGTTATGTTGTTTTTTTGTTATATTTTTGTGTGTCTTATTTTTGATGCAATTATATGAGGTGTTAAGTGTATAATTTAGTACAAATTGTCATCATCTTGTGCTTTTTTTAGTCACCTTGTCATAAAAGTGTTTGGGTTCCATGACCAGCAGGTTGGTCAAGAAATCAGAGTCACCAAAAATGTTAACATTTTGGCCTCACAAGCCAAAATGTCAACCCCTATCATTTAAACCTTTGATGACTGTTGCCTTTGATTTTTTATGCCCTAAAGTGTCCTTATTTTAAATAAAATATGACTAACTTAAACACTAGAAGAACTAGAACATCATTGAAAGAACATGAAAGAGAAATTTGGAAAAAGGTAACATGTGCAAGGATGTCAAGTTAAAGCATCATAAATTAATCATTTTGATTCAAATATTCCTGAGTCTAAACATGTTGCTAAAAAGTGTCAAGATCATATAATCCTAGAGTAGATCTAATGGTGAGTAGCAACCTGATGACATTAGTGGGTCCAAAAGATCTAATGGAACATGCTTAATCATGCACTCAAAGATCAATGATGATCTCATAGTCAAATAGTTAGAAGATCCTAAATATTAAATGCAATGGTGCCAAGTGTCAAGATCATGGGAGCTCAAGTCAGGATCTAATGGTGCATAGTGATTGACATAGCTAGTGGGTCTAAGATGATTAATGGTACATGATCCATCATATTAAATTATATTTATGGTGAGTAAAAGGTCAAAAAGTTAGTGAATATCAAAGATAAATGCATAGTTTTTAAGTGTCATGATCATAATAACTACTGGGTAAATCAACAGTACACATTCAAACCATGATAAATAATATCTATGGTATGCATAAGGTTAAAAGTGTATATATATATATTAAACACAAATCCAACATGTGGTACAATCATGTGAACCAAATGAAGTTGATAGCAGATCCACAAGAAGCACACGATACTGACAAGTGTCTCAATCTATGAAGCTCATGTCAAGGATCAATGGATAACATTGAAGCAAACTGTCAAGAGTAAATGAGATGATGACATATCCAAAATACATGGTATGGTCAAGATCTTGGTAAAGAGTGTGTTCTGTAATGGATCCTAATTAGTTAAGAGCTATTAAAACATCATCAATGTAGGGATAAGTGGGAGAAGGAATGGTACAACTGTTGTAACTATTTTTTTTGAGGTGGCCCTAATCAATTAAGACTTTTTAAGGAGCATAAATTTAGGATGGTTATAACTACTATTTTTAGTGGAATTGATCTCATTAATGACCCCTTCAATTCCAAAATTTCTCTCCCTAAATTTTCTTTCTTATTATAAATGTAGGCATTGTGCTCGTGGTTTTCATCCCTCAGGGCTGGTATGATTAGACTCTACCATAATTTTTATTTATGAGCCTATTGGATTAAAGATTAAAAAACTTGTAGTTGTTTACTAATCTATGATTAGTGTTTTTTATTTGTTTGATATGAAAAAGTGTCTTAATCTTCCCTTTATAGGTCTAAGTTCAACCTAGGTGCTAAAAAGCTTTTCTTGTAGGTCATCTAGTGTGTCTTAATGTTGATGTCTTAGGTATGGAGTGGATTTATAACTATAAGTTCCTTAAATTAGGCCTTACCCTCATTTTCCTCTAGCCTAAGTCAATCAAACTAACCTCTAAGTGAATCATTGTTTCTTGGAAATCATTTTAGGTACTATGTTATTTCTACTCATAGTCTATTAGTGTGTTGAGAGTTCAAGCTTATGAGTGGTTATAATGAATTTATGGTGCATCACCACACTTAATGTAGGTTTAATTATTCTAATTAATTAAATATTTTCATCCCAACCTATTTATATCTTAGGAGAGCATTTAAGTGATACATCAGAGCTAGCCTCATTAAAAAACCTAAAGGTTTGACCCAACATTAGGTAACCCAAAGCATAGGGTTAGTCCCATGTTGGACTAGGTTTGAGAGTAGGACTTGAACACTAATAATTTAGAATAGGGTACAATCTAACTATCCAATAAATATATCATTACTTATTAGTATTATCCATTGAGGGTTTGGGACTAAGATAAGGGTGAATGGATAAGGGGGAAGTTATAAATAGCTAGCCAATCCTTGATTAACTTAAACAATCTAATATGTTTTAGAGCTATTATTTTACATGAAAATTGGTGTCCATATGGGTTTTAGGTTGTTTTAAAATATACCTATTTATTTTAGAATCATTAGCCTATTAGATTTAAGATGTTAAGAGTCCCCTTTTACAGTCCTAAAATTGATTAGATCAAAGGCTTCAACCTAGGCTTTCCTATTTCCCAGTAATCCTTCTAGGATTCATCCAAAACTTGAAGTAGTTACCAACAAGGGTTTGGAATAAAGATAATAATTAAAAACAAAGAAGGGGTTATAGGAGAAAAACACAACACAAAAAAAAATCACAAAAAAAAAAACACATAATGAAAGAAAATACATAATTAAAGTAAATATGTTTAATATATACATTATCACCTCCTATTTGGATTATTTAGAAACCACTTTGGAGGGAATAAATGAGAAATAGTGTTTTAAGAAATGTCCATTTAATGAAAGCAATAATTAATTTCCCTTGATATCCTTGAGATAAAAGGCATTTTAGCCTAGTATTTTAGCTATCTGGTACAAACCAATCTAGAGGGGATTGAATTCTGAATGATGATCCTTCTTATCAGAGGCCTTATCCCACATCAAGACTAGGTATGATATTATAAAGGTCTTGACATTTTCCCTCTTGTCAATCCACCTATTCACTATGTCTTGATGCTTACTAAATCTCAACATAGCTTTTTCCCAAGCTTCTTCTAACTAAATCATGTCTAGGAGTCTAGAATTTACTTTGTCATCCAATTACATGAATTGTTGGATGAACTTATAAGTAGTAATTTTGAGAGTGATTAACATGATTGGTTACAATCCATAGATGAGAAGGAAATGATATATTTTTAGGTCTTATTTATACCTAGTGTGGTCTACCCATAAGGTGAATTTTATAAATGAGTGACATTCTTAGGGCTTCTCTATGGATGATTTTTTTATGGTGTTGATCAAGTTTTTATTGGTGGATTTTGCCAATCTATTCCCTTATAGGTAGTGATTAGAAGATAAATTCAATGTGATCCCATTATCATAGCCCCACTTTGTAAATTCTATAGATTTAAATGCAGGGCCATTATCACATATTAAAGAAATAGGAACTCTAAAATGGGTGACTATGTCATTCTCCAAGAACTTGATGACTTTGATAATAGTGCTCATTTTGGTTGTAACTACCTCAAACCATCTATTGTAGTAGTCTATGCCCATGAGGATGAATTTATGATCAATTAATGAATTGGGGTTAATCACCCCCACAATATCTAGCCCCCATTATGTGAATGCCATAAACTCTACAATATCTTGTAGCTACATTATGATATGTGTTTCCCTTTTGGTAAAGGTCTAAAATTGGTGACATAAATTAACATGAGTGTGAACATATCTAAACAATGTGGGCCATTAGTAACCTACCTAGAGAACCTTGTGAGCCATGACATTTGCTGCAGGATGGCTAGATCCTAGTTTTTCATGGAAACTTACCATTATGTCCTTGGCCTCTTCTTCTGATACACACTAGAGTTAGATTCCTTCATGGTTTATTTTGAAGATAAATCATTTCTTAAAAATATAATATGCATCTTTAAATTATAGGGATCTTATCTATGTATAATTGAGTCTTAGGGGTGAATTTACATAAAGTAGAAAGTGCATAACTGGGGCGTGCCCATCTGAGTATTGCACCCTTTGTTGGTCCAACTAGTGTATCATAATCCTTGGGTATATCTCTATGATTATTTAGGTGAGGCTTTATCTTCTAACCAATTTGGATAGCTTGATTTCAAATTCATACTCTTATAATTTATTCATCCATCAACCTCTCCTCTCATTTAGCTCATTTTGCCCCAGCATTTGCTTTATAGCTAGGTTCAGAACAATGGCATGCCCTCTATTTTAGAGGATGTAATGCTTGAATTTATTCACTACCTTGACTAGGGCATTGTAATCCTTGTTTAAAGTATAATACCAGAGTTTAGAATATTTAAGATTAATGTTCATAAAACAAAATAGGTGCTCTTCTCCATCTAGTTTCTAGGTGAGGTAGTAGAAATGGTGTGCTCTAAAAGGAAAGTGTAAACATAGAAGTCTTACATATAGTCTAAGTTTATAAGGACTATGGATTACATGATAGCATCTTTGGTATCCTAAAAAAAAAAATTCAACTCAACTTACCACTTCACTTTAGCATCTTGTTTCAAAATTTTATTCAAGGGCTTCACTATTTCAACAAATCTAAAAATAAACTTACGTATAAAGTTGATTTTTGCAAAGAAAAAAATTGGTTCTTTTTTGGTGTTAGGTAAAGGTAGTTTATAAACTACATCCACCCTTTCAAGGTCAATAACAACACCTCCCTTTGTGAAAATGTTATTGAGAATATTATCTTTGGTGACATCAAACACACTCTTCTTTAGGTTTAAGGAGATTACACACCTTCTACATATTTTAAATACTATTTCTAGGTGGTGCACATGATTTGACCTGCATTTAGAGAACATATTTATGTCATCCACACATATTATTATGCACTTACCTATTAGGCCCTTAAAGGCATATTACATTTCCCTTTGAAAGGTTACATCAATGTTTATTAGCCTAAGAGGCATATATTTATAAGAGAATGTTCCCCACTTAGTGGTGAGAGCATTCTTATTTTTATCTCTTGGTTGATTAAGACTCAGTTATAGCTTGAGAATCCATCGAAGAAGGACATCATATGGGACCTACTCACCATTTAGATCAATTTATCCAATGAGGGTAATGGGTATTTATCTTTATTAAAGGATTGGTTTAAATTATGGAAATCTATGCAAAGGCAGATTTTACCATTTTTCTTCCACACAAAGTCTAGGTAAGCCACCCAAGTGGAGTGGAAAACTAGGAAAATTATTCCTATAGAGAGTAATTTGTGAACCTAATTATAAATTAAGAGCTCCAAGATTGGGTTAACCAATCTCTATCTTTTCTTGAAGGGTTTTTGGTCAAGTTTTAAGGGTATAGTATGAATAATTACTCTCAGGTTGAAGACACTAAGGTATCCATAGGCCTAATAAATTACATCCTTGTACCTTAAAAATAATATTTGTAACTATTAGTCCACCTGATTTGACCTAATGGTAAAGAACATGTGTTCCTAAAAGGAAGGTCATAGGTTCTAATCTTACAAGGAATAAGGTATGCACACCTTCATGAAAAGTATCCACATGCAATGGGCTAACTAGATTAGTGTTCAATGTGATGGGGGTTAACATGTGGATTGAAACTTATCTTCAATATGATGAGGTAAGTCCATAGTCCATGGATAGGGATACTATTCACCATTGGTTTAGACATTGTGATTAAAAAAAATTTAGTACCCAACATTTAGATAAGATGTGATTATTTCTTCTATAACTTCTAGTGTTGGCTCTCTTCATCATTTGGGAAAGTAGGTTGATCCTTGCAAGAAACATGATTAACATCTCACTAATATTTTAGAGCTCAAGGAAATTTTAGGTTCTGGGTTGAGGAAGATGAAGGTAGGTAGCTACACTAAATTTGAAGGGTTAGAAAATGAATTGAAAATTTTGAGAAGCTTTGTAATTTAGAATCATTAAGTGGTGATATAATTCCTTCCACCACCCTTGTTAGGCCAAACTCAAATTTTATGCTTCAACCAAGGGCAAATATTTTGTGAATCTAGTTTTAAATGGTGAAAAAATAGTGGTGGGAACTACTAAGACCATCCCATATATATCTTTTATGGTTGAGGCTCATGAGGAGGTGTTGTAAGGTGAGAAGTTGTATTCGAAGTGAGGTCTAGTTTATAAATTCAATAGATTTTGGTCATGCCTCCTTGATCTTCATCAATGGATTTATGATTCATGGTGACCTTTAATGGAAGATAGCCTATGAATTTACCCTTGTGCCAAAGGGTATTTTATTGTGGTTTTTTATAGTCTTTTAAATCATAAGAATATTATTCAAGCCAATGAGAGCTGGGATCATCATCTCTTATTCTTAAAACCCTAGTTTTCCCTTTTTTAATCCTCTTGTTGATAACATCATTGTTAGGCCCACTTGGGTGAGATTGTCATATCTACCCCTTCAATTTTGTGAAATTTATTGTTTGTTAGCCATTGGTGAAACTTTGGGAGATTTGCTAGAAATTGATGCTACTACATCCAATTTTTCACAAATTATCTTTGCCAAAATTCTTGTTTGTTTGGATATTTCTCATAATCTCCTAGAAGCCATTAAATTAAAGGTTAATAGTCATTATTAGACTCAAACCCTTGATTATGAAGGTTTTCCTTTTAGATGCTAAAAATGTTTCAAAATAGGTCATTGGATACTTCCAGCCCTAAATCTATGCATAAAGTGGAATTTTTATGGTGGAAGGATGCTAAGGAGGCTCATCTCTGAGTTCATCATTTTTTTACTCTCTCATTTCTTGTTAGCATAGTCTCAGGGAATACACGAGGGACAAATGCTAATTTGAGTGTGCCTCTTCTTATGAATCTATCACTAGTGTCAAATACTAATGGTTCAAGTGAAAATCATCTTGTGAAATATGAAAGTAAAAATAAGACTTGTAACAACTCACTAGTAGATAGGTATATTTATCCAAATATAGATTCAAGTACTTTAAATAATCAAGAAGATTGGATAGTTATAATAAGTAAGAAAAAATGTTATCTCATCTCTAACTCCCCTTTCAGGACACTTCACTCTCATAACAAAGTAAAAAAGGGTGAGACTTAGTTTGTATTATTTTTTGTGTTTTTGTTAATTTGGTTTTTCATTGATAATTTTAAGTATTTTATAAAAAATAAAATTTTTGGTACTTTGTTTTGTTTGGATTTGTTTGGTCATATGCCTTGATGGTGTTTACTATCAATCCATGCCTTTTTAGTTCTTAGTATTCTCTTTTATATAGGAATGGGACCTGTTAAACCTGAGTAAAAATCTAAAAAAAATCTTCTTAAATGTTTTAATTATCGATCTATCCAATCCAAACCTACATTCACTATTTGGGGTTTTTTTGTTAGGCCAAGATTAATGTGCTGACACTTTTGGTCTTCAAACTTAGGCCTTTTATCCTAAAAGGATGGGTTTAATGCATCAAATGTTCTTTCCAGTGTAATCATCCCCTTTAGGATCCTATTCCCATGAATGTTTTAGGATCCCATCCTTATCTAACTCACTCCCAGGGTTATCTCTATCTTTTTCATATATGATTTGGGCCTTGAATATCCTATCATTGTCAAGGAACTAGCTAATTTGTTGGTCATATTTAAATACCTAGAAGTTAGTCATGTTATATCGGATGGAAGGGAAAAGGATGTGTTTCACAGAGAACTCTTGTAGTGTAGTGTCATTCAGAGGGGTTAATTTTTCCATAGGTGATGATAGTGAGTCTGCTACCTAATTTTCCTCTTAGGGAATAGGGATGATATTAAATGCATTAAACATTTTAATCAAGTCCCAAGATCTATGTTTATACCTTTTGAGGTATGATAGTTTAAATTTAAACTTAGTTTTGATATAGTTTAATACTATTTTAGAGTCACTAAATACTCTTAGTTTGTTTGCCTCATGTCTAAATGCAAATTACAATCCTATGATTAGAGCTTTGTATTCTACCAAGTTATTATTACAAGGGAATTGTAGCCTAGAGGATGATAAATGTTTCCTTCCCAATAGATCTATAATAAAAACACTAGCCCCATTTCCTTATTTGGTCTGAGCTATGCCCACATAAAGAAACCATAGGCCAAGTGGATTTGGGTTGTGACTAGTTTGATTTTTTGGAATCTTGGTGCTTAGCATGTAGATGCCTAAATCTAAAAAAACTAGGTTTATATTCTCATTAATGACATCGTATTTAGTGATTATGTGTTTCATGCATGGTTACCTATCCCACTCATATTTGGTTGGCTAATCCTCTCCACAATAACCATATATGGAAGAAATTTATGGCCATATACCCATTCAAGGCTTTGGACCAATCTATGCTGAGGAGCATACTGTAGGCTTATGGGATGTCAACTACTTGAATGTATATAAAATTTTGAATCCTAAGTTAATATTCCAACTAGATGTGGATGTTTAAAAACTCACCTATCACTTTCACCTTTGATTTGTTCAACTGGACCACTACCTTATATTATTTTATGGGGGCTAGACCAAGTTTCTCACAAATGCCTACCAACATCACATTAGCTAAGGATCCAAAATCTACTAAGCAGTTATGTAGATTATTTCCAAATAAATAGATGGTCAAAAGGAATGGGAGAACCTCCATATTATTCTTGTGAATAATCACATTGGTGTGTGTTACTCTTAGTTTTAGCTAGGTGGGATTGACTTTTGAGTCAAAGACTTTAACAAAAGGTTTCATTGCTTTTTGATTTTGGAAATATTATAAAGGATAATGTTATATTTTATTTTATTCATATTCTCTACTATGTTGTAACCCCCTTTTCCTTGGAATGGTAGGGTTTTTATAGGTTACTTAGGCTATTGAGGTCCTAGAGGTGGAGGATCATTCCTAACATTCTAGTTTAGTGGGTTCGCACCATTTTTTTTTGGGGGGGGGGTTTGAAGTAGTAAGGGGATATTGTTGTTTCCTACTCCTAAGGGTGTAGTTTCTCCTTTAGAACTATTGAAATGCTTTTACCTCACTAGTACCTTCATCTATCTTATCTTCTTCTTAGCTAGGGAAATATAAGGTTTACAATACCATAGTAGTTTTAGGGGATTTAAACAAATTAGAGGATTCTATATGATTGTGTACTACCTCATATTCTTCCATTTCCTTTTGAAATATCTCGAAAGAATAATTGAACTCCATATAGTCCAACTCTCTATATGTTATTATGTTAAGAACTCAACACTAGTTGAGTAAGGCTATCTCATAGATATTGATCTTAGGGAGCATATTGGGTAAAGGTTTTGGGGGGTTATTAGGGAGGTTATAGCTCATTTTTTTCCTTTGATACATGAAATTATTGTTGGATATTTCTGCATTAGATTTTTTCATCTGTCTGTGTAGCCCTAGGAAGTCATTACTAAACTTTTGTGACATTTATTAAATGACATCTAGATTAGTTTTAGTGGACTCTTGAGCATGGTTTAGGTGTTTTTAACCATAGCTAATGCCACTTTATGTTGATTTTGGTGAATCAAATCTAGACCCCTTGGGTTTAGGAAACCTAATTATTGGTTTAAATTTGGATGACCTAGTGGGAGCTAATGCATTATAGGTAGCATTTGAAGCATATGTGCATTCTAGTAATGCTAGGTAAGAAGTTCAATGTGAGAATTTGTGGTATCATACTAATAATGGGGTTCATGGTGTAGTCTTAAGGGTTCAGTTGCCTATCCACTTTGATTACCCCTACATATACTAAGGATAGGTTTGTTATAGATGTATCTCTTCTCAATAACATGGCCATCTAAGGGTGCAAAGTATTATTGTAAATTTCAAGTGATAGTTGAGGGTTGGGTTTGTAAAGTATGGTTACTCATATATACATCTTATAGAACCTAACATTTAAATTTCTAATGGGCTCATTAGGATCTCTCTTGATATAAAAGAACTATGGTACAAGATGTTGGGGTCTATTATTTGGCCAAATTAGGTGATGAAAGTAGAACTAAAGTGGTCCTAACTCGGTATAAAGTGTTTTGGAAGGATTAAGAATTATTCATAGGTAGAGTCCATTAGAGTAAAAGGGAACATATTGTATTCCAAATCCTCATGTTCTACATTCAAGAGTCTTAGGGAGGTCTTATAGGAGGTTATGTGTTCCTTCATAGTTCATCCTAAACCAGGGGAGAAATGAGGAAGAGACCTCTTAGGGTTCCTAGGTAGATCATGGATGACTCTTAGGATGTTAATGGCTAAGCCAATTAACTAGGAAATCTTGGGTTGTGCATTTGGGATAGGTTGTGAAGAGGAGCTGATAGGATTCATGGTAGGTTTGGTTTGACTAGACTTGGGTTTTTTATGGAAAAGTAGGGGGAAATTACTAATATAACTCAATAGGACCTATCCCTGGTAATATGTGAAATAGTCTCTAGAGTGTTGTATAATCAAATAATAATTAGCACATTGTTACCAGTAAACCAAACTCAACATATTCCTAAAATAAACTAAAATTAAAAAAAGCATGAAGTATCTTGGGGGCCTCCTTCTAACACCATCTATTTTTCACTCTAATATGCTCTTTATCATAAGATACCCATGATATTGGGCATTCCTTAAAAAAGGGAAGGTGGGGACAACTATGGAATTTTTTCCTCCATTTTAGGACTGATTTTAGATGAGCCTAAGGTATGGATGCAGGTATTAGACTTCACAAATAGAGTCTATATGAATAGTCTCCAAGCTATGCACTATTTCCACTAGAAGTTTAATATGTTGTATTTCACATGGGTTAAGGATAGTTATGAATACTTGAGTTTTAGGATTATTATTTTTAAACATAAGGGGAAAGGAGAATTTAAAAACTAATAAATAAACACAAAAGAGAGGGAAGGATAAGATTTAAAATGGAAGCCTCTAGGTCTAAAATGAGACCAATGCAATGGTCATTGAACCAAGTGACTCTGCCATAGTTATACCACTGTAGATTGAGTTTCACTAAAGTTCTACCTCTAGGAACATATAATGGGGAGAGTCTAAGGTAATAGAGAGTATGAATTCAATGTGAATTCCTACTAAATATTAGTAATAGGGATTTATTGTCTAGGACACAAAACATTATATGAGAATTTATAGCTAGGCACACAAATTATCTACACTACAAAAAGAGAAATAAAATAACTCACACATAGACTATAATAACTAAGCACATCATAATAATGGCATACATAAAGTGACAAAGTATTAATATAATTAACCTAGCACTTTTGATCTTTTAAACATGAAAATGAAATAAAATTAAACACAGAAGAGACCCTTTTACATAAATAGAGATTGTATTCATTAAAAGAGTGAAAAAATACTACAATAATCAATCTGGGCCACTATTATAGTCTAAATTTAATAATAAAATGTAGGTGAAATCCTATAAATAATCCAACAACACTTTTAAATTTTTTTAGTTAACCCCTAAAACATAATACACATCTTATATAGATAGATACAAATTGGGGACCACCTCCAAAAGGCATGAGGATCCCATCCTGGGCACTAATGGCCACTTATTATAGTTAAAACTATATTTCAAAATTTAAACCAAAATAAATCCCAAAAAACCCACAAAAAATGTATGGGGGACCACTAGTTAACACATGAAGGTAGCTAAGAGTGGCCAAATCGTAACTACTTCAAATGGGTGCTCCCAGATTCTAACATGGCTTCTACAAGGTCAAAATATTTATCCATCTTGGTCAAATTCATTAGAGGATCCATTAAGATCACCTTATCCTAAGCTATTAGTATTTGGGACATTTGGAAAGTATATTTCATTGAGGCATGGACTCTATAGACTTGGTTGATGCTTGCAATGAATTGATTTTATAGGTTTAACACTACTCAAGCTCCTTCCTAATTCACCTTGGCCACTTTTACCCTCTTAAATTTATCAAATTGACTCAGGTGGACTCTAAATTCCCCTTAGTTTAGTAAAGTTCCATTCAGGTGGAATAGTATGGAGATATTGACCTCCTTAAAGTAGGTCAATATATTCTTCTTGCCCTCTTACAAGGGTTTTATTATAGTATAGGGTAAGGATAACCACTCCTATATTGCCTCTTTCATGTTCATAACATAAGTTTGGTATAACACCAAATCTAAGGTTGGCATAAGTTTGAGCTCTTATAACATCCCCTTATTGACCACTAGCTACAACTTCTAAAATTTCCATTTGATTTATATGATCCTCCCCATGTAGGCCTATGTTAGTCATATAATTACTTTAGTCTCAACCTGAGTCCCCATTACTTTCCCAAGGATTGATAAAATAAATAGGAGGGTATCCTTGACATGACCGATTAGTTTGATCGGGAATATAATCTTCACTTGGGATTTGAGTGTCTATATTTGGCTCTACATTTCCTCAAAGAGTTTTTTAGACATGTTATGGGTAGCTCAAAGGATAGAGAGTGGATCCTTATCCATCTTATCTTATCCCATATTATTCCTCACCTTAGTGAGGGAAAATAGATCTTGATGGGTCTTTCATATCACTAATTTCTCCTCCTAGATAAATATCTAATTAAACATCCTCTTCATGTTCCCAAAGGCTTTATTAAAATTCCACTGTATATTTATGTCACTCTAGACATCCATCTATGATGTATGTGACCTTGAGGTCATCCCTCAAGTTGTTGGGGTTGTATCCCTCAAGTTGTTAGGGTTGTATGAGGTGTGGCTGAAATGGTTATGAAGGGTTGAAGATAAGGTAGAGGGGAGATGGAAGAAGTTAAAAATTTGAAAGAGGAAATGAGTGTAGGTAGAGGGGGTATGGAAAAAAAAGGAGGGAGAACAAAAGGGGAGGTCCATGGGAACATTTTATCTTGACATTATTCCTAGGCGAGGTTCACCTAAGGTAGGATTACCCTTTAAAAAATGTCATGGAATAATAGGGTCAAGATATTGCAGGTTGAAGTCAAATATAATGAGGCTTTGGGTAAGGGAGAAAGGGGGATGGGGATCCAATAATCAAGCTTCTACTATTAGGTTTGGAAGTGTCACTAAGACTTGTAAAGGAGGTGGATATAGAATTGATTGAATCTAGAGTATGGGTCACCTCCTATTTCTTCTTCAACCTCTTTCTTGGTTAACTTTGGGTTCTATGGTGAATGGTATGACTATGATGATAGGGGATATAATGGATGATGTTGGAGGACTTGGAGCCATAGAGGGGAGCTTTAGTCTAATTAGAGTGGGGACTGAGAGGGTCCCTACTAGAGGTGGCAAGCTTCTATAGGTTATAGTCATGCCTAATGTTAAGGAGATACCTAAGGGAGGCATGAAGAGAATTTTAGGCTATGATATGGGAGGATCATAAGGGAATGAGGAAGTGAGGAAACTCAATAGGATTGAGACCAAGGGTACTTAGGAAAAATATGAAGGGGAAATAATAGAAAATAAATGGGGTAAATCTAAACTAGTCTATGCTAGAATATGGAGTTAGAATGAGTCAAGAGTAAAGGGTGGAAGGGAAATATGAGGAGATAGAGGAGTGAGTAGTGGGACTTGGATGGGTACCTACTGGGTTCCTTTTTCTGGGTTTACTCTCAAACTATTGGCTACATCAAATATCAAAGGCTATGATGTTGATAGTTGAGTGGGTTTCACTTGGGCTACTTGGCATCATATAGTCTAGGCTCAACAATTCCTTATCCTAGTTATTGGTACTACTAGAAGAGGTAGAGGTAGAGTTAAGGCTTGAGGATCTATAGCCACTGACATAAGTATAATTAGATATGGGGTTATAGCTTGAGGAGGAGAAGGTAGTGGGATGCCCTATAGGATTCTCTGAGAGATGGCTAGGTCTATTAGAATTTGTTCCTCCATAGACTAAGCAAGAGTTGTAGAGGGGCTTGATTGAACCTTATTCCCTTTCTTCTTCTTCACTATCATTTGAGACAACACCTCTTAGTCACTGGTAGAATTCAAATAGATCTCATTATTGTCTTTAGCTTTATGGTCATAGTTGATGTTGAACCAACTTGAGAATTGCACCAAGGGCTTAAATCAACCCTTTAGGGTCCTACTATCAAATCTTACATTTTAAAAGGGTGAAGGAGTCTCACATGGATTCCATATTTTATATCAAATTAAATTTATTGTATACATGGATTTGTATGGTGATTAGGAGTTATGGGCACACCTTTTACTGATGTTGTATGTAAAACTTGAAGATGTCATTTACCAATTGATAGGTGATCTCCTATTCTACTAAGTAGTTAGGTACATGATATGGTAAGAATAGGGGCCTTAGAGGAATCTTATAACTTGGATCATTGTGTCATCTTTATATAGATAGTAGTTACCAAGGGTTGTCATAGAGTCTCATATTGTCTTTAAGATCTAGGGCATCAGAGTTTCATCAATTTCCTAGTACATGACTAGGTAGAAGTGGTCATAGACATCCTAGATATGTTGGTGGAATTGGTGGCCATACATCCTATATAAGATAACATGGATGGTTGGGCCACTAAGAAACCATGTAGGAAATAATTAGGGATTGAATGAGAGCATACAAAAAATTGCATTGATCAGGTAGCTAGCTCATCATGTAAAAGTCACCCCAATTTCAAGAATTTGTAATGGAGTGGACCAAATTGAATTTGATCAAGCCTCCAATTTCTAGGATGTTAGAGTGAGTTAGGATCATGTGAATAAGGGGAACCCATAGCTTTTTGAAATGCTATAAGTCTAGATCCCCAAACCATTGATTAAATAATGTCATGCCTACTCAAACCTCCTATCAGAAGGTGTAAACTATGTAGGAATTGATCTTTTCCTTATTAATCCACTTAAAGTTAGGGTTCTCATCCTAGTCATAAAGGATGTCATAGATTTGGGATGTGTTAATCTAAGTTAATATTTTCATTATATCGTATGAGAAAGAGAAGTCTAGGAGGGAGTTGTATACCTTAAAGGTGTTCTTAGATATATTGGTAATGTGGTGTTGAGAGGTGGGTGAAAACACCCTATCATTGATAGCATCCTATATGTAGATAGCCTTATGGAGGATGTCACATAGTAGGTCAACACAAGGAAGTTCTTCTAGTTTATTCATGGATCTATAGATTCCACACCTTTTATAGGATTGAAGGGCATCCTAATAATTAGCTAGCTAGTCATAGGCATTGGTAGAATCCTTGAGGAACTACTTAATTAATTCAAATATTTCATTGTAGCATTTTTACTTACTTAAAGTAGTAGGAAAAGTAGTGTCCTAGTACTTGGATTTGGCCTTCAGTTTTGAGGATGTAACAGCCATTAAATTAGGATAGAGGGGAAATTAGGAAGATTTGGGAGTTAGAGGCATGGGATATAGGAGTTTTATATAACTTTGAAATACAATATTTTGATAGTTATTCTAAGTTAGTGATGGTAACTGTTAATGGATCTCCCTTGGGATTTATAAGCATATGCATACATCTCCCTAAATTAATGGAATTTGGTAGCCCACTTGTTTTGAATTTTAAATTGAGTTGGAGGATGGATTTCATCCCTTTATTTATAAATCTAAAATTTAATTTAGATCTTATGATCCTCTACTACTAGTTGGATATAGTTATGGTGATGGGATGTTTTCAAAACTATCTCATCAGTTCTAACTTCCCATTCTGTTAATGCCCAATGTGTGGTAGGCACATAACCACATCTCTTAGAGGATACTTAACTAAATATTTATTAATAACATTTTCCATATATTTATTAGTCCTCTCATTAATGGTAAGAACCTAGGCATGGTTCCATACTCCATGTCATTTCCATTGGTTGGGTGATGTGCCATCTAGGGACATGTGACACACCTTAATTGGAATTCAAGTATAATATATACTTCATTATGAACTTCATTAGTCATAAGTGGAAACTAGTTCATCTTCACACTAGATGATGTGGAAACTTCCCATTCAATTGAGATTTGCTAGTCTCAAACATATTTGACAAGTTCAAGGGATTAGCCTCTCTAACTCTATATGATGTGGAAACTTTCCATTTAGATGGGATCCCTTAGGATTTGACATCTCTAACATTTCTATGGGACTAACTGATGTGAATCCAAGTGATGTGGTAGATTCCCATTTAGCTAGGACCTCTAAGGCTCTAACATCTTTGATAGGTCTAAGGGACTATCCTCTTTGAATCCAAATGATGTGGTAGCTTCCCATTCAGGTGGGCTCTCTTAGGATCTGACATATTTGATAAGTCTGAGGGACTAGCCATTCTGACTCCAAATGATGTGGTAGCTTCCCATTTAGCTGAAATCTCCTAAGATTTAACATCTCTAATAAGTCTATGGGATTGTCCACTCAGACTCCAAATGATGTGTCAACTTCCCATTCTGTTGAGCTCTCTCAAGATCTTACATCTATGATAGGTTTAGGTTATTGGATGCTCAGAATCCAAATGATGTGGTATCTTTCCATTTGGATAAGATCTCCTAATCTCTAGAATTTTTGATAGGTTTTTGGGAATAAACACTTTGACTCCAAATGACATGGCAACTTCCTATTTGGTTAGGCTCTCCCTAAATATAACATCTCTCATAGGTCTAGGGGATTGGCTGATCTGACTCCAAATGATATTAAATCTTCCCATTTAGTTGGGACATCCCACACTCTAAAAAATTCATGAAATGACTAAGTAAGAAGGATAAAAATAATGTAATATATTAATCTTACCTATCAGACATGAAGAAATCAATTTACCATGAAGGATAATGAGTTTATTTCTCTAGGAAGGGAACTAAGCTATAGTAAACCTAAGTAAAAATTAACCTATAATGTCATCACCATGATATACTAAAATAGAACAAACACTACTTAGTTGTTTTAGATAAGTTATAAAGAAACTCCCATTATGATTGAAGAAATTAAGATAGTGTATATTCTAAATATTTGAGCAAGCATCACCTGCAAGAATAAATGAAATAATTTTGAAGCTCTAGTTCATGAAATTTTTAAAGGGGTCCCCCATTTCATAGAAAAGGGGGTGTGTTGGACACAATAGGTACATTTATCCTTACTTTGATGAGATACCTCATAACATTACTCAATTTTTTTAAAAAACCTGGCATGAATCAGACTCCTATCTCTACTAAAATAGAATTTGCACTAACTATTTCCAAGGACTTTTAGAGAATACTTAATGATCAATCCAATACAAAACCCTATAATTTTTCTACATGTTTTGATCCTTTGTTTTCTTCCTTTATAAATTTTTTCCATGCTTATACAACCAATACCTAAGGAAGATATATTTTGTACATTCCATAAAACCTCGAATAATTTAGATTAGGAGTGTAAACATTATCAATATTTTAGAGTAATAGAGGTTGTAATACCAATATCCTATCATGGATAGTTAAACACTAAGTTCATCTAATTTTAGGCACTCTTTTTGCTTCCACAAGATGAATACACATTATTTAACAAATTTGTGAGCTATTTGGCAATATTTCGATGTAATTTTCTTGATATAGTCAATTTTCCTCTTCATCCAAACATTCCACTTTTGATTATTAAATTTACATATGTCCATAAAAATGAGGTGTATTACCTTTGGCATGAGTTTTATACACATTATATGGATAGGTGTAGAGATATTCAATAAAAATTTAAAGATTTAGTGAATCCCATGCCTCAATAGCCTCAATCAAATTCACATGTCACATATAAGATAGATGTGTAACCTCCCTTAAATATAGAACCATTTCTTTGAACATAATATTTTAGTCCACTTCCCACACAAGTGGTAGCTTCTCTTCCTTTTTAGTGTTATTCCCAAAAGGAAGATCCATATCATTATAATTCTATCATGCACACTTGTTCTCCTTATCTCAACCACAATAAATTCATTACTCAACTCTTAAAAAAAAGAGAGGACATCATGGTTTAAGTCAAATATCAGTTGTATTGAGATTTAAAATATGTCATTGATGATATTTGGATATATTTAATGATATTTGTAAGTATATGGTTGATTATGTAAAACATTACATTTCACATTTCTCACATGTTTCCATATTACATTATTATATTTAACATGTGTGTCTCTCATTGTATATATCCTTTACAATGTTTTTTAAAATTTATGTAATTTTCTTGTTTAATATAGTTCTTAAAGTTAAATTTATTTTCTTCATTATTTCCTTTGAATTTATTTGGTATATTTTATTTCCCTATTTTGGAGGTTTTATATCATTTATCTGATCATTTTATTCATTTTTGGATATTTGGTATCACCCAAGGGTTTTCAAATTCTATCCTTTTTTGGATATTTTATTCTACAATATTAGCTTTTTGAATTTAAACATTTGTTTCCATTATGGATATTTGATAGCATCATTAAGTTTCCATACTCCACAGCCTCCCTTTTGGGACTCAATTTTTTATTTTTATAGTCTCCCATTTTTATTTTTGTCCTTGATTCCTCTTTATCTCTTTGGTCACATTTTTGAACTCTTCTTATTTTGGGATGATTTATCCTATCAATGCCCATAGCAAACCCTTTTTTAG
Source organism: Torreya grandis (assembly GCA_037957365.1). NCBI lineage: Eukaryota > Viridiplantae > Streptophyta > Pinopsida > Cupressales > Taxaceae > Torreya > Torreya grandis. The sequence goes on along the minus strand of JARHVA010003617.1, from coordinate 177,921 downwards.
GGATATATGGATTCTCTAGTGAAATTGTTAACATATTTCATATAATTTTCTTTCTTAAGTTATCCATTTTTGTAATTTAACTTACATTTTCATGTACTTATATATCCTCCTCTTATGGCTAGTCATTTTTTAGGAAAAAATTGCATTTTCTATTGTTATCAATTAACATATTCTTAGTGTATCACATTTTTAATAGAAGAATATTCCATAATCCCCATTTATCCATATCCATTCACTTGATTCACTCTATTATATGGTGTAAGTACATGTGTCTATAGGCATCTAGGGCTCCATGTTCTCTTTGTTCATGTCAATTTTATGCACATTAACGATTATTACAATAAAGTCCCTCTCCTTTTAAGATCAGTGAGAATTCACTCCAAGGCATGAATTGTGGGTCTCATTTTTTCTTAAATAACCATGTGGTGGAATATTAGTGATTATAGTGGTTATTTATCTCATATGGCTAGGATATGGTAGGTTCTTAACACTTAACCTAAATATTCTATGAGCTAACCTATGGTGGATGGGTAGATCTAAACTAAGGTGGATTTGATCTAAAAAATATAATAGGAGGGAAAGTTAGGGAAGAAAATAAGAGGTTTTATAGTCTAATTAAATATTATACCTTTTCAATCCAACTTATTATACTAAGTTGAACATATGTCATGAACTAATTCCTATTATGGATTATTTATAAGCATATAACACAATCAAACATAGTAAAGATCCTAAGGAAATAATTATAATATGACCCACTGATTATAATCAAATATTTTGTTAGTACCAACTTGTTATGAATATCCAATGTCACTAAAAAATTATTAGCATGATATATAACCAAAGAGCCAATTAAAAATAACATAATTTTCAATCCAATCATTGCAATATAAAACACACATACACAGCCTCCTATAGTTTTTTCAACTTAATGGAAATAATTCAAAGAAACACATAAATTTAGAAGAGACCACATTTACATAAATATATATAATAGGTAATAAATTTTATTTTATTTCATTAGTTTCCAAAATTATTCTCCATTAAAATGAATGAACTTTAAATACATATAGCTTTAGATGGGCATGCCACATCTTCAAAACTCATCACATATTTATAAAGGTATAAAATAATATTGTAAATTAATTTATTATGTATAATCTAAATTATCATAATGTTTATAAATAAACAAGACTTAATTTACCTTAGTCTACATGTATACATATATAAATATCTATGCCAAAATTAAAATCAAAGATTCACTTTACAAAGCTTGAGTGGAAGTGTTAGTAAAGATTACACTTAAATTAGACTAAACTCCAATTGGAATTGATTAATTAAAATAAATAAAAACATGGGATGTCAAAGTTATATAAACCATATATGAATTTTTCATTTCTAGAGTAATAGGATATGTAACTATAGTAGTATCCAAAGTAGGGATTGTATACATGTATAGAGGGGCTGAAATAGAATTACCTTGAGACAACATAACTCTTGATGTAATGTGTCAATGCTTATGTAGAAAAATGAGTTGTATTTAATATCATACCTAGGAAACCAAATAATTTTTATTATCTCTTTTCTTTTATTATATGAAACCATTCATGATACAAATTTTATCTCAATGACTTCAAAATTAATGACTAGGAGATTAAATAAATTCTAGATTTTGTTCATCAATTTCTTGTGAAATCCTATTGAAGTCTTTAAATATTAATCCAATGCTTGGGATTGGGATAACTTATCCTTAGATAAGGTGATTAACAATATAAATTTATTACTACTCAAAAAAAAAATTATGATCTTGCTTTAAAATTATCAATGGCTAACTGGAGAGATTGTCAAAGAATGGATTAGTCACCACCTTTCCCAGTAGAGTGTATATACCAGGGATATGCATATATCTAAATATATTTTTGTCTTTATGATTTTAGGTAGTTATTTTCCCAACCAAAATTTTAATTTCATTATGCCACTTTGTGATATGAATGCTCTCATTTTCACATAGTTTTATTCTAAAGTTATGTCTAAAAATTATAGTAAATTAAGATCTGATGATGATTTATGTCTTACTACCATAAAAATGAAATGAAACTTGAAATATAATATTTTAAAATATTCATGAAAACTCACCACATTTCCCCATTTTGGTTATGAATCCACTCTAGATCTTTGTATGGAGCACATAATGTCAAAAAGAGTTTTGTCCAAGACCTACACATTATCCAATATGTCTTGAAGGGATTTTATTATTCATTATTCCTATAATATCTTATTGTTTTTTTTTAATCCATAAAAAATATTCAAAAATCCCCCAGTGGAATCAAACATGGATATGGGATCTTCTTATATTTAATCATAATCTCCAAACAAGGTCTTCCTCTTCATAGTCAATGATAAGAGCTCTTATTCTCTATTGAACCTAATTTGTTTACCTCCAAAAGTCACTTTTAATTTCATTACCCTTTTTAATTTATTAGAGACTTCATAAAATCATATAGTCAACTTTAGATATTTAGTGATAACTAATTCTTGTCTAGACAATTATTCAACTTGAATTTGATGAATCCATGGATTTGTCACTAGTAAGTCCTAAGAGGAGCTTTGGCCATAATATTAATGATAGCATATGAAGGGATATATGGAGGGGGACTGAGAGTAGAGGGGTCAAGTGAGGGATATAAACTAAGATATGTGAAAGGTGAAGGTGTAGGGAATAATGGAATAAATATTTTCTCATTATAAATTTTAGTCTAAAGAGCATGATGACATGTTTTGTGAGAATAGAAGAGTCATAGACTGTGACCACTAGTGACTCTTTTTAAAGTATTTTGGTCATGGAAATTCCCAATTAAGTGTAAGTATGTGCCTATAATGGATATGTGCCAAAAATGGATGGGGACACTAAATATTCAAAATGTGAAGTTACCAATGTGGTATCTATGTTAGTTGTAAAAAAATAGGTTATGTAATGGCAACTTGTGTTAGACTTTGCAATAATGATACAAATGACATATGGGTTATAGTCATAGTGTTAGTAGTATTAGTGACCAAATAATCTAAAAATATAGTGATTGAAATATTAGAAACATTAGTGGTATAAATACCATCTAAATCCAATGAAGTACGAATAGGAGGGACAAGCGAAGGATTTTGGACAATAACAAAAATAAGGGAAGCAGTGACCTATATTTAATCTTGTGTAGTAACTAATGAAGTAACCAAAGGAGGAAAACTAAGGAAATTGATGTAGTAACTAGAGTGACAACTGATGTAACTTTTTGGTCTATGACTTCATCTAAAATAGGACCTTTGTATTCCATCCCAATTATTGTTTTCCATATATCCTAAATATGAGAATAACTAGGGCCTTGAGTTTTGAAGGTTACTTGTGTAGGGAACTTTTGGAAAACATGAAATGCAGTCTCTTCCTTTAGGTCATATTAATACTTTTTTTCCTATATTTCCTTATTCTATAGACTCATCCAAATATTCTTATGATAGATATTCTTTTATATATTCAAATTATGTGTCTAAGTAAGTGATCCATAGTGATTGACCTAAGTAATATGGTGTCATCTCCTCTTCTTATGTAACTCGAATGGTAGGTGGAGTCTTTATTTCTTGGGTTGTCACATAAGGACTAACTTTAGTGTGTACTAGAGGAGGAACATGTGATTGAGTCACAACTAGTGCTAGATTTATTGAGACTATGGAAAATACTAAAATAAATGTAAAAGTTAAATTTGGAATCAAGGGTGCCCCTATGTTAATATAAAAATCATGTTGCTTTTCATATTTTGGAATTGGGAGGTTTTTTAGGACCCTTAATTTTAAGTACTCATCAATATCTTCCTATGGCTCATTTAATTCCTAAGGTTGATCTACCTATTCTTAGGGTTGGCCCTTATATTCATACTCTATCCTATCTATATCATCATTGGTGATGGAAGGATAAAATTAGAATAATTAAGGAATTTTAATTGACATCCCTACATCTCTCAGTTTTAGGTATACCAATGAGTCATCTTTGGTATTCAAAAAAATAAAATCATGCCCATATTATTTTTGGCAATAATTAGTCTTTAATCTACCATAAAAAGTGTTTGTGTTATAATATCATCCCTCTAGGATCTCAAAATCTAAACTCTGCTAATCTAAAATGGAAAGAACCGCTATAAAGAGAGGTCTTAGCTAATTTTTCCTAGTGTTGGAATGGTTGTATTTAAATACTAAGGGGCATCTTGTGAAAATTATAAAGGTTATCCCTTATAATATTTTAATCACCACTATTAGACAATTGATAATAAATTTCATGTTTAGATAGCTTTTCTAGAACTAGCCTAGGTAATAAAAATTATGCCACCAATGTACCATAAAATTTGATAACTTTGTGATTAGGATAGAACCAATAATCTATGAGTGATTTAAGTGATCTATTTAGCTTTGAAAATAATCTTGGCATTAGTTTTAGTTGATTTCTTTATATATGATTGGATAAAAAGTGTCTGTTATTTTTTGCATGAGATCTCTAAATTTTTAAATATGATACAAATAATAAAAATAACATATCATTTTATCTCCTTTGGTTTCTTAGGTAGAGGTTCCTTTACAACTCAAGGTACCAAAAATAACATCTACCAAATATGAAAGCATATAGATGTTGTAGTCTGGTCTATTATGTGTGATTCTTTGGGTTACAAGTTATCACTTATGATTTCCCATAATGAAAGGATGCCCTTGTCGTCTAAAATAATGGATAATAATGGAACCTATATTTAATTCACATAATTTATGGATGGGGATCCATGTAAAATATTTAAAAATTCCATGGTAATTTTAACACCATTATTTAATTTGACAATTGGAACATTTTTACTCATGGAAAATTTATTGGGATTTTTAGTCCATCTTTTCAAATTTTCCATAACCTTATTTTTCTTGAATGAATCCTTGACCATTTTATGATTTTAGGGAATGTTTGGTTTGGGAAGTTAGTAATATTTCTCTAATTCTACACCAACTACATAATCTATTATTTTTGTGCTATTGTTCTTTTGAAATATGTCCTTAGTGCATGCACCTTTTATAAATAACTTAAATACTATGTCTACATAAGGAAATTCCTTGGGCTTAGCCATTGATTTGTGGAGTAAAATAGATATTATGGAGATAAATTCATCTTTATATTCCCTCTCATTATGAATTATATCATCTTCATCCTTATATGGCTGAATAAATTCAACCTCTATAGAAATAGTTGAATAATGATGGAAAGCATTATGTAGAGTAATCAATTCAAACTATGTATCCTTAAACTCTTTCTTGGTTATGAAATAGATCAATGAGGGAGTTGGTTATTTGATATCAATATCCATTATCATTCTTATCAAGTTATGCGGTTGTCTTTAAAATTAGGAATTTTTGTCGCTATAGAGCTTTGGATACGAATTCATAAGTTAAAATATTAGAAAATGTAATTTGATTTGGTTTGGGAACATAACATAGAGTATAGTCACAAGTGGTGAATGTATTGCTTGAATAATCCATTCTTGAGAATTAATTACAAAATAATGGTCTTTATCAATTGTCTTTCTGAATTGAAATTAATTTTATGTCATAGGATTTTTTGGGGTTTTGTTGAACACGTGACACTTTGTCACTATTTTTATTTTCTTAGTTATCCTTCCAAGTTCTAATATGTTCATTGACCTTTACAGTTGTCATTATATCACTTAGTCACCATAATAATGCCTTTCCCTTTATATCTAAATATGCTCATAGGACATATGGTTACCTTTTGCCTTCTCTCTTGAATATGATTTTTAATTAGTTCTTAATTTTGTTAGTGTACTAAGCAATGAGGTGATGACTGATGGCATGGCATGTGGTAGTTGATTATATGCCAAATGGAAACTTAGGATATATATGAGTGACATGTGGTAGATTACTATTTAAATGATGGCATATGGTATTTGGTCACTACATCACTTTGTCTATGTATTTGTATTATATTATTTTGGTTATAAGCTTATATGTAGTGAGATGATGCCACCTAGAATGATCTTTATCAATCATTTGGTCAATTTTATTATTAATTTTGAATTTGGGTTTAAATATAAAATATAATTATATTATGAAATGCAGATCAATCCCTCTTAGTCGATTGGTCACTGGTTTTCATGACTTATAATTCTAATCAAAGAACTATGATGAGGCATGATGTAGAAACATCACTCCTAGGCTTAGTTTCTTAAAAAATTTGGTTTTATTATCAATTTTGGTTTTTTTTTGGTCTAATAGGTCTTAGGATGCTTATATCACCCTTATATTTCATTTTGATCTGTTAATTTTAGTTTTATCTCTTCAAAATTTCAAATTTGGCTTTTCCCACTAAAACTATTTTTTGAATTTTTGAAGTGTTTAGGATAGTTTAGGAGTTACAAGAGTGTTTTTAAGGAAATATCAAGGTGTAAAATTATTTGTATGACCTATTTAAGGCACCATGTTTCCATTTCATGGGGATTAATTCATGAATGTAAATAATACAAACTTTGATGTATTTTTCAATGTTTTAACTAGCCCTTCAGTGACCATTAGAGGGTCTAAATAGTTAGAGAAATTTTAGGATAGATAAAATGTACTATATCCTTGGTTATGGGATTAATTATAATGTGTAAGTGATAAATTTTAAATAAAATCAATGAGTTTCTCATTTCGATGACAAACCATTGCAGACCCTATTTTCCTATGTATTGGTTATGAAAATGACTGTGTATGATTGATTATTGAAGAAAGAATCAATAAAGATACATTTTTGATGATATTTTTGAATTGGTAAGTTTATTAAATGTTTATTAAATTTTATTTATGTTTTTTTTATTGTTTTCATACTTGTTTATGAGAAACTCAACATAGACCTTTAGATGACTGTGAACATACACATAGTCAAACTCAAAATATTGTCAAAGTGGTAAACAAGGGTGCCAAGGAGGTAATTAGTGATATAATAAGGTGAATATGGATTAAAAATACCTTTTAAAACTTTTATAGGAGTTTGAAACATGTTTTGAAGCTTGAAACCTTAAATTTTTCCTTCTCAGGTTTGCATAAATTGTATTAACCCTATGTTAGGGTTTTCAAACTAACACTTGATTTGTAGGAGTTTCAATTGGCCAAAAATCACAAAAATTTGTGATTTTTTGTGTAATAATGATTTATAAGATATTTTTGAGGTTTTATATTTGTAAAAAGTTTTTGTGTATATAAATATGGGATAGAAAGTGAATTAGGCCTTGGGAGACCTAATTGGAGCTTGACAGACACTAGAAAAGTGGTTTCTAAGTGGCTTTAAATTAATAAACTTGTGTTAAGGAAGGAAATAAATATAAGATACTCAAAAAGTAACATAAATTATGAATACCAATCCTTAATTATTAGTACCATCAAAAAAGGTGAAAAAAGGCTTCTAGGAAGTTTGAAAGGTTGTGCCAAGTGACAAGTTGCAAGTTTGAAATTTTGGTAGTTGTACCTCTACATCAAGGTAAGATGAAGACACATGGCCAAATTTAATTTAATCACCCAGTCACATATATTTTTGACTTATACATTTTTCCAAAAACTTATGATGAACCAAGATGTTGACATGTGGAATGATCTCATGCAGTCGACTGGTTAACTATCTTTTGAATCTCAAATAGATATTAAAATACTATGAAATTTTGAAAAAAAAAGTGACACCTATAAATTCACAACTAAGATATAAATTAAATATGAAATTTAAATTATATTCAATAACTTGGAAAATAAAATTGATTATCTCAATTAGTTTAATAAGTTGAATTTAAAAAAATGGCCTTTCTAATAAATATTTTCTTGATTTTAAGCCAAAATTTGTGAAATAAAAAGTAGAATAATAAAGCTTAGGCTTTGGTGGATTTGGGATATAAATTAATTTAATGCCTTAATGGGGACCAAATATATAATTCATTAGGATAAATGGGTCTCTAATTGATTTTTTTTAAAAATGGGGTGTATTAATCACAAAAAATGGTGACTCAATGGGGAGATACTCAATTATTTAAGGACTCAAAATTTTTGATTTAATTATCATAATAAAAATTTGAAATTTATAAGAAGTAAATAAACACAAAATAAAATTTAAAGAGACTTCAATGTAATCATGAAACATACTAACCCTTTTCATTTTTAAGATCATGTGTGATTATGTGAAGGTTTTCACCCCTTGATATGAGATTTTTAACAAATATTAGATGAAATCAGGGTCTATTTTCTTTTAAATTCTCAAGTTATTTTTTTTTAATAAAAAATATATGGGAAGTCAACCATCACTCTAATTCTTGCTATGCATTCATAGACCTAACATAAATACCTTTGATTATACTCTAAGCATTGCTTTATTTCTAACCAAGCATCCATATCCATGATAGATATAACTTGAATCACCCTTCTTCTATGAATTATATATTTTTTTAAATCACTAGAAGAAGTGTTGGGAACCACCATTGGTTGTGTATATGGGAATATCATTTTAAATTAGATATTTAACTCATGTTTTATTTTTATAAATGTTTATTATCTCCCAAAAAAGTTTTAAGTATGTAAATGTTCAATTGATCCTTCAAAATGAGAAGTCTTTCTAAAATTTTCATGAAAATATCAAAACAAATTCAAGTAATTTGATAAAATTATCTAATATAGATAAAATTATCCATTATATAAATGATACATACCTTAAATCCAAGACTTAAATACTTCAAGTATATTCTATGAATGCCTTTAAGTGTGATTGTCTACCCTCTAGGTGAAATTTTGGAAAACTATCTACAAGTGGTCACAAAGACCTTATTCAAAACAAAAAATTAAATAAATGAGAATTTAATTTATAAAAATAAGAAATATAATCTAGAAATAAGGAAATGTTATTTATAAAAGCATGAAATCTAATCTATAAAATCAAGAAATCTAATCTAGAAAAACAAGAAATCTAATCTAGGAAAATAGGAAATTTAATATACTCCTACTACTAAATTAGAATTTATCATTACTCTAAGAAAATCCTTGTTGGGGTAGCCATGAAATAATGTTTCAAGAACTTCCCATTGATTGTAAAATTCAAATCATTACCTTGAAAATCTTTCAAACAAAAAGCATTATTACTCAAAATTTTAGAAATATGATATGGTTCAATCCATAATGGAGTAAATTTATTGTGTTATGACTTATTATCAAGTGATTTGTACCATATGAGGGTTAATTTTGAACCATATATTAAAAATGTCTTGATGTTTACTAAAATTATACAAATCCTCTATTCATACCTCTCCCATTTGAACACTGTCTATTAATCTTGACTGAGTTATTTCATCATCTTTCATATACTCTTGTATGAATTAGTGCATTGGTAAATTAAAATTAATGGGGAAAATATAATGTTTACCCTATACCAAAAAAAACATGAAGCTTTGAGCACTTGCTTATGTATAGTTCTATCTACTTTTAATGGATACTTAAGCAATAGGTGTCATTCTCTTGGTTTATTCTCTTTAGACTTATTTATTGCATCAATAAAATTCTTATTAGTAAATTAGACAAATCCATTACCTTGTGGATAATAATTAGAGGAAATATTAATATTAATCTAATTGTTATAGGCATATTCAGTAAATTATATAGATTAGAAAGTTGGAACATTATCACATACTAAGTAAATTGGTGTTCCAAACTTGGTTAAGATATTTTTTTCAAGAAATTTGATCACATCCTATGCTCTAGAGTTATGTATATCAACTACTTTAGTCCACGTATTGCAATAATCAGTCACTGCTAGTATAAATTTATGATCAATTAATGAATTAGGATTAATAACACCTATAAGATCTAGGCCCCATTATACAAAAGGGTATCCCTCAATCATAGGCTAAAGAGGCATAGCTGTGTGTATTTATATTTTCCCAAATACTTGACATTGATACAAATCTATAAAATGATTATGTGCATCCTTGAAAATAGTAGGATAATAGTATACCATTCTTAGGATTTTGAGCCATGGCATTGGCTTAAAGGTGTCCACTACTGATCTTCTAATAAAAATTGTCAAGGATATTTTTAACTTCTTTATAAATGCATCTCAAGTAGATGCCTTCATAGTTTTTTAGTAAAATACTCCTTTTTTAATCATATAATGTGTTGATTTGAACCTAAGTTATCTTATTTTTTATCAATCTAGTTTATAAGGACATGTGCCTATGAATAGGTAGTGAACAATCTGGGTATATAGTCACCACCAACTATTTGAGACTGATTGACTTGCTCAAAGGAGATGCATAAACCAATTTTTATAATTATTTGAATGATTCCTTACCATCATACCATTTTGGTAGGTCTAAGTTTGAGATAAAAATCTTAAAATTTATCCATCTAATTCCCTCTTCATTCACCTAATAAGTTTTTCCTAAGTATAAGCTTAACAATGAGATCTGTGATAATGGCATATTTATTATTTCACAAGATATAGTGCTTGAATTTTATCACAACCTTGATCAAATCATCAATTTTTTTCTATCATAAAATATTTAAATTATGAATATTTTAGATTGGTGCTCATAAAGGTAATAGGATGTTCATTATCCTCAACCTTTTGAGTGAACACCACTACTATAATATATTCTAGTGTGAATGAATATAGGAATAAGTCCTTGACGAAGTTGAGGCTAATCATAATTGAGGCTTGGGTGATGGAAATTTTGATGTATTGAAATGATTTATTTTATTCAGTTTCCATTCCACTTTTGCATCATGTTTCAATATATATTTAATGGATTTACAATTTATTCAAATCCAAAAATGAAGTTTTGAACAATATTTATCTTATTAAAGAAATATTTTAGTTCATTTTTACTGTTAGGATATGGATTTTTTAAAATATATTGAACTCTTTTAAGGTCAATAGAAATACCTTCCTAGGTTATAAAATGACCCAAAAACTTACCTTCCTATGACTCTAGAAATAATGTTTTTTGGATTCAATGAGATTCCATACCTTTTGCATCCATTAAATACTCTTTTCAAGTGGGCCACATGATCTGCCATGTCCTTAGAAAATATAGTGAGGTCATCCATGTAAATAATGATACATTTACCAATGATTCCTTGAAATGTGAAATCCATGTCATGTTAAAACATCACACCTACATTGATTAGTCTAAAAGGCATTCTCTTGTATGTAAAAGTTCTCCATTTGGTATTGAAAGTAGTTGTCATTTGATCAACTTTTTTTATTAATACCTAATTATATCCTAAAAATACACCCAAAAATAACATAATTTTAGACACATTCACTATTTGAATGACTTCATATAGGAAGGGTAATTGGTAATTATATTTATCCAAGGCTTTATTGAGGTTTCTAAAATCTACGCATAGTATGATTTACCCATTTTTTATCAATAACTAAATTAACTACCTACGTATAATGTTTAATTGCAAATATAATTTTGGCATCCAATAGCTTATAAACATATTTATGAATAAAATACTCTTGAATGGATTTATTGGTGATGTCTTTGTCTAAAATACCTATGCCCTTCTATTAGTGGTATAGTATGTGTTATAACCCCTAGATAAAAAAATCTTTAAATATTTATACATGTAGGAAATCACATCCTTGTATTTTGTCAACAACTCTTTAAATTTCATTTTTTATTGATTAAAATAGATCAATCTAATGTTGACATGCTGAGGATGTTCATATGTTCCTAAGTATACCTTAGGCAAAGTCAGATTCATTTTTTTTGGACTTTTTTTATTTTTTAGCTTGGTGGTCAATATCAAAGACTCATTTTAATGATACCATCCCTTTAGTTATTCTATTTTATTTTAGTTGAAAAACACCATCAACTCCAAAATATTATCTGTTATTTTGATACAAATCATTTTCATCAAATAATTTGAGACTCTAAAGTGCTAGAATTATTCATGAACTATATAATGTATTGATCATCATCAAATACCTATAAATTGTTAACATTATCAGGAATTAAAGGATAAATAACCAATTTTATCAAAAATTACTATAATTTTTACTCCTTTAATGGGGATAAATTTGTTGCATGATCAACCAAAGATTTTTTTAGTTTAGTTATATTCTTTTGGGGTTGATTTTATATTAAAGGCCTAAAATGACTCAATGAAATCCTAAGATCTATACTTATATTTCTTTAGAAATGAAAATTTACACTAGTATCAACTCATAACATGGTTGAAAACTAACTTTGAATCTCCAAACATCAACAATTGTTTGGCATTATCTTTTAGTGTAATTTTTACTTTCATGGGGCTAAATTTGTTACATGATCAACCAAAGATTTTGTAGTCTAGTTATTGTTAGAGTATGTATTTCATGTGTATTTATCACATCTGCTAGTGTCTTAGCTAGCTATTTTGTCTTCTAGTGAGTTTGTATTATGTGAGAATTTATCCCACATTGACTAGTTTAGCTAGTTTTATGTTTCACCTTGACCATATAAGCAAATGCCTTCTTATTGTACTAACATGCTTCATTTTTGAATAATATATGATCTACCTTATTTTTTATTATCATATTTGCATCTTCCTTTATGATGTTTTAATTCCAACACTTTGAATTTTTGGGTTAGAATGTATTTACCATTCCTAACATGGTATCAGAGCCTTGAAGATGTTGCAATGATTTGTAAGCTTGTAATTTTTAGATAATTGTATTCCACTTCCCTTATCATAGAGGGGAAGCATAGAAGAGAGGTGTGTGAAGAGATATTGGTGCTCTTTTTCAAAAAAAATGAATATTTTGTTGTTTTTTAAGCTTTTTTTTATTATGAGGTAGTGGAAGAAGCTAGAAGAGGATAGGCATTGTGAGAAAAAGGCATTGGAGTGAGGTGTAGTGATTTTCAACTTGGCACTTTTCTTATCTAAGTTGTCTTTTATAAGGCATCAAATGATTTTTTGATTTATAGAATTAAGATATTTAGTGTGGAGATATTGGATTCTCTTAGATCATCTTATTCTCACCTTGGTGCATTGAATCTGCATTTGCTATCAAACTAGGGCATCTTTACTTAGTTTTGACCTACCTGTTTATGATAGGCATTGATCTAGCAATGTTGTATTGAAATTAACCATTGGTGTTGGAGGAAGAGATATTAGGAGAGATCTAAGCTAGGCATTATAAATATTATAAGATCTATTATGCCTTATATTGTTTGTTTTTTTTTCTACAAAATATTTGTTAGAACTTCTATCTACAGAACTTGGCATTTGAGATAGAAGCATTTAAGGATCTAAGAGTTTAGCATTTTTTCAAAAGAATTTAGATCTATGTTGGGTTTTTATGAGTATAAAATATTATCATTACAAATTTAATATCTTTATATCATCCTATATATAAGTGGACTTTCATAATTGAGGCATTGGGAAGTTTTAGATTTAGCCATTGGATTTTTATTTTTTGTGCTATTTTTTTCTCTTTTTGCAAACCTAAATTGAAATGATTGAATTCTTGGTGTTTTTTTAATCTAAAATATACTCATTAAATTTGGCATTGAAATCTGAATGGTAAAGGCATATTAGAGCTGGCTGGGGGATCTTTTTCTACATTGGAAGCATCTTTTATTTCAATGATTTGATCAGATTTGAAGAAAACTTGACATTGGAGTTTTTTGATTAATTTGGAACTGTTAGTTTTCATCTTCTTGGAAGGATATGGAGCAAAGACAATAGTATTTTTCCTTTCCTCTCACAAAAACATCCTCTTCATTTAATTTTTTTTCTTTTACAGGCTATTTTTTGCCTCAAGTGGAAGCATAGTTCACTTGTGTAAGCATAGCATTAACTAGGAGGATATTTTTTCACTTTAGTTGAATTTTATAAGTCCATGGAAAAATTATGGTTCTAATGAGTGGTCAGATGACTATGTTATTTTCTGATTTGGACTCAAAAACTATTTTGTAATGTTTTTTTTTAATTATTTTGACTTATTTTATGGGAAATCATAATGCTTGTAACTTTTGAACCGTAACTCAGATTTGCATTCTATTTTTTTAAAAGTTTATGTTTTTTGATTATATATCCATTGGTATCATTAAATTGTAAAAAAATACTATTTTTTATAAAGTGACAAATTAGGGGGTCTTGTAATACAATCTTTTAGGGGTTTGTCTCACTGTCGATTTGGTGCACCCTTTGCATTATTTTTTCTCTTGGTGATTTGTTAGCATGGATTTTACTTTTGGTGTTTACCATTGTGAGATTTTGACTACGCATAATTACCACACATGGATACTTTGAATGGAAATAATCATAAAGTTTAAAGGATTATGGTCCATAATGAACAAAACACAACCATAGTTTACATGTGCGTTTGAAAAATTTGAGCATCAATGTAAGTTTGAAGAATGTATGGGCATGATTGGGGGATATGTGAGTGATAATATTTTATTTCATTTTTATTGGTGTGATTCTCCACTCAAAATATGGACTAAGTTAAAAGATTTGTTTTGAAAAGTAGATCACTTAAGAGCAATGCAACTTGAAGTGGAGCTTACTTCATTAAATCTAGATGACTTTGCCTCCATTGTAGATCGCCTCACTAAATTTAAGCATTTATTGACATAGTTTAAGGGGAGTGGATGAGATAAAAAGGATGAGAGTGTGTGTAATTGATCTTGTCTAAGCTGAGTGGCCCATTCTAAATCTTTGATTCTACCTTATTCTCTAGTATAGATGCCTTAGGTATGGCATTCCAAATATTAGATCTAGATTTATTTTGTGAGAGAATTACAAGGGATGAATCCAAATTATCTCACCTTGAGTCTTCCACCTCTCAAAAATCATTATTGATGTCACATCCTAAGACTAAAGGAAAATATAAGGGTAAGAAGAAGAACACTCCTCCACCTCAAAATGTACCTAATCCCAACACTACTACATCTAAACCCAAACCATCTTCCAAATCCAAGAATAAGTCTAACTTAACTTGTTTCTATTGTGGAGGGACTAATCATGAAGATTCTATGTGTTTCAAAATAATGAACACCTTAAAATATGTTGTTAGGAAATAAAATATTTATATCTCCACTCTTTCTCCATCTCATGAGCATGGAAAAGCACTTAATGTTGTAGGGAGATCATAGTTACCTATTTTTCACAATTGGGTTTTAGATTCTGGTGCTTCACACCATATGATTTATACCAAAGAGTCCTTTGTATTTGTTGGTCTGAGTTCTACTTCCAACATTGAGGTTGGATATTCTTCTTAAATTTTTTTTAAAGAGAAGGGTGACATATAGATAGATGGTGGCCACATAAATGATGCATTATATGTTCTAGACATCACTACCAATCTACTTTTAGTATATCAAATTTGCCATTCTAGTTAGGGCAAGATAGTGATTTTCACACCATAGGGTGCTGAAGTTTGAGATTTTTTAGAGCCACACACACTTGTTACATAGGGTGTTATTGATCATAGTTCTTGACTTTACTATTTTGAGGGTTTTTATGATACTCCTCCTTTAGGGATGTGTTTGGTTTCTCATATAGATTCTGAGAGTTATCTTTGGGATGAGAGATTTGGACACCTCAACTTTAGATATTCAAAGGATTTGAGCACTCACAATATAGTAGAGGGTCTTCCTACAATTTCATGTTTTTATATAATCTACCCCAGTAGTGCATTAGGGAAACAACACCAGGATCCATTTCTTAAGGGTATGTCTATGAGAAATTCTTCACCACTTGAGCTTGTGCATAGTGATTTAATGGTCTTTACTACTTATTTTAATAAATATAAGTATAAACTTACCTTAATTGATAATTTACTAAGGTGTATGCATAAATAGATAGTGAATGTGAGCCTTTTAGTAATGGGCAAATTTATAATTAAAAGGTATAACCATGATGGATATTTTTCAAATGTACAAGATTGAGGTATTACATAAATCATATTTTATTATCTACATTTGTTCCTCATTTAATTTAGTAATTAATTTTTTATTTTAAAGGAAATAAATGCATGCTTGGGTGTGTATAACACACCTTATCTTTGTGTGATCCCAACTTGAGTGATTTACTAGTAATTAACCCATAGAAAAGAGCATGATATAGTATATAATCAGTGT
The DNA here is from genome assembly GCA_037957365.1 of Torreya grandis. Classification (NCBI taxonomy): domain Eukaryota; kingdom Viridiplantae; phylum Streptophyta; class Pinopsida; order Cupressales; family Taxaceae; genus Torreya; species Torreya grandis. The sequence goes on along the minus strand of JARHVA010003617.1, from coordinate 161,743 downwards.
ATGAAATATGAAATTGAAATTATTGAATGTAGAAAGAGTAAGGTTAGGAGTACACATATGTGTTGATGTAACCATCTTTCCTTTTATCAATTTGATTTGAAAGGATGCCTCACTATGAAGCATTTAAGTCAATATTATGATAAATTTGAACCTAAAAATACATACATATATATATTAGGACACATGCCCCCAACCTTGGTGTAAAGGTGGGTTTCAACATGTTCAATGAGCTTGTTTCATCTCAATCATGCAACCTAAATATGTGAATGATCTGGTGAGTGTGAGTGATATTAAATCACAAAATATATCTAGTGAAGTTAGATGATTTAATCAAATAAAACCTATAATTATGATAAATTTAGAAGATTTGATCAAATTTAGCTTATAAGCTTGGTAATATTAAGTGATTTTATCAACTCAACCTTCCAAAGGTGAACTGATATTATAGTATATAGGCTCAATAACAGTCCATAAAAGTCCAATTAGGGTATAATAATAGTCCATATAAGTATTTTAAATTTGTAAATCATTTGTTTTTTAAATTTTATGTGACTTTTTCATGGCATATACACCTTATATATATATATATATATCTAAATCTAAAATCTAGGTTATAAATAATGGTACTAATGTATATAATGCTTCCACAAATATTACATGAATCATGTAACTATAAAATATGGTGAATCTAAATTTTGTGAAAATGTGGAGGACATGTTTATATATCATTCCCCCACTATAATATAAAGAATCTAAGAAATAATGTAAATTTTTATAACATGTTTCCGTAACATGCCCCCACTATAATCTTAAGAATCTGAGAACTGGTGTAAACATGGAGAACATGTTTTCATAACATGCCATCACTATAATATGTAAATTTGAGTAATGAATAAGTGTGGATATCATGAATTTTTTTCATGCCCCCATTGGAATCTAAAATAATGTAAGTGTGAAATCCATGCCACTATGACATGCCACCACTGATATGACCCCCCTTTTGAGGTGAGGGGAAATATAATCTAGAATTTAAATTACCTCAAAGGGATAATATAATTGTATAAGTTATGTATAGATCATGTAACATATTGGGTTACATGTCTAGGTAGATATAACATTGAACCACAAAACATGTGATCACATCAAGTCCTGAGATGCATGATATATACCATGGCAATGTATAGAGAGTAACAAAACAAATTCATAAATCAATCAAGCACACAAATAAGAGCATTGAAAATTAATATAAAAGGAGATGATCCAAGGAGACATAATATAAGGTGAATTTACAAATGCCACACAATAGAATGGATATGACTTAGTAAAATGTCCATAAAGAATAAAATGACATATTAAAATTTCCACATACAAAAAATATTGACTTTTTCAAATGTCAAAATAGGCAAGTATAGGCACAAGGGTCACAATAAATGGAACAAATTCAAATTATCAAACAATAAATACAATGTAATATAATAAAATAACAAGTAAGGAACACACTCAAATAAGTGTAAAATGGAAAATTAGGACAAATATAAGCAACCAACATGAACTTAGTATACTAGTTCCTAAACATACATACTTACAAAATGTTAAGTACATAGAATATCAAATATATTTTGAAAGTTATAAGCATGGATAAAGGAATGTGTAAATATATATAACCCCAAAAATGATAATGGAAAGTGATCATATAATAATTTAACCTAGGTGTACCATGATCAAAGAAGAATATGTCCCCAATGTACTTAGGATGTGAGTGGATCAAAATCCCAACATCAATATGTATAAATATCCTGTGTCTAGGTATGCATGTATCAAACTCAAATTAATTGTGAAACATATGTGTATATATAAAAATAATGATATGTTATCTAATAAAATTAAGCAAACAACATACACATAATAAATAGTATAACTAGGAGCATGCTGAAAAAATTAGTGTTTTTGAAATTTTTGAATGTTTTTGTTATTTTTGGAATATTTGGAAATGATTATGATCCAAATAAAAATGTATCGATTATAAGATCACCACTATCAACTATGTGATGTATCCTCTTCTTTAAATCCAAAAAATGATTTGTGTTTTTCCCCTACATTTTATGATATTTTCAATAATAGTTTGTTCTTCTAAGAAGTTGTAAAGGAGGTGATGTGATCAAGTTGTGTCTAAGCAGTACCCTTAGAAACTCACGTTAAATTTTATGAAACTTTTCCATATTATTTAAATTAGTTATTGTAAAGGGTATTTCTTTGAGCTTATTATTTTAAATGAAACTTTGTTTTTCCCATCATTGATAAGTGATGCAAAGGTATATGCATTAAGATTACCTATGTTTTAAACCATATAATGAACCACCTTAACCCTTGGAAAATTAATAATATTAACGTAGTTTGAGGGATGGTATCAACCACTCTCCTTAGGGTTAGAAATAGAAAGAGGTTTGACTTTGTCCATTTAAAATTTTATGAATAATTAAATGCAGACATGATAATTGAGGCACACAAACTCAAGGGAAAAATTCATTATGTTAATTTTTTATTTTAATACTGAGAACTATTTTAACCTTTTAGGGTTTTAACTATGTAAATCTTAAGTTTGATTAAAGGGATGAGTATTATAAATCAATGAAATAATATGTAATAAATAATCACCAATTTATTATAGATTTTGACTTGCTTTGATTTTTTAAAAATAGTAATAAATATGTGAAAATAAAGACTTATTTGAAAAACACCTAATGTGGAGGATGTGGGTGTTGAAAAATGAGATACGAATAGGTCTGAATGTCTTCAACTAGATCCCTATGTTAGATCCTCTCTTTGATAGTAGTGTCACACTTAGACCATAGTACCATGTGGCTCTAATGTTCTAAAAATAGCACTAGTGTCCTCTATGTTGAATTGTTACTAAATTTTGGGTGCACTTGGGCCTATGTTTATGGGTTATGTTTCAATGTGCATGAAGTCTAAAAATATATATTGTGTCTATAATAGTTGATTTATGACGCTAACCCTAATCTTCCTTACAAGTAGGGCATGAGCTAAAAATATGTGTTTATTAGTAGGATAGGCTTAACATCCTCAACACCCATTGTGAAGAGATTTTCCTACATACTAATACTCATAGGAGGGATCAAGATTGATTTAGTTATCCCAACCTATGTGTTTATGAAAGTGTAAGTGATGCTAGATTGATAGTGTTATTAAATGCCTTAAGTGTGCTTGAGATTGGAAATCTAGAAAATCTAAGCTTAAGGCAATTATAGATGGTAGTATGTAGAACTAGGGCAGAATAGGGATTAATAACCTTAATTTTTCTTAGATTATTTCATGTTTGAATATGTATTTTAACCTATTTTCCAACTAGAGGATAAAGTTATAAAATTCATGTATTTATATTGTTTTGTAGGTTGTGTGGATAATAAATTATGCTTAGGCCAACCTTAGCAGGGTTTAACATTTAAAAATATATATGTTTGGGATAATTAAGATAAGGTAAAATGGTACCATCCTAGGGAACTAGCGCTATGTGGCTCTAGTGTCATTAATGTGTCATTAATGTCTAATTAGTAGGATATTAGGCATGAAGGGCTACGATCTAGGAATGAAGGTCTGAAACTATGTTTTAGCTAACTAGGGATGCCTATGGTCCAAACAAAGGTTAGAAAAGTATGATAAATGGCCTTAGGATATGTCTAGGGATGATATAGGAATAGGTTGTCTTAATTATCACTATTAACACTCAAATAAAACTTTTAGGTGATTACATTTTCCCACCATTTATGTTATAAATGTAAAAAAGTGAAATGACTAGAAAATAAGCATACTTATAATTACCTAAGAAGTGAAGCCCATGTAGTTAAGTCTAAGTATGTGAATCTAGGTTTGCATATGTGAAGCATGATTCAAAGCATGACTTATGAAGTGAAGCCCATGTAGCTGATTTTGAGTATGTGAAGCTGGGTATGTGTAAGTCAAGCATGATCCAAAGCATGACCTATAATGAAATGTGCATAAATTAGTCCTTACTTAAGATATATCAAATTTAAAATAATATGATGAATAAATAATTAACTGAGTAAAGTTGAGTAAAGAGATGGAAAATAGGAAATAAATGAATACACCTCATTAGGTACATGAACCAATGCATAAACTTGGTGATAACATGTGTGTGTGTGTGTGTGTGTGTGTGTGTGTGTGTGTGTGTGTGTGTGTGTGTGTGTGTGTGTGTGTGTGTGTGTGTGTGTGTGTGTGTGTGTGTGTGTGTGTGTGTGTGTGTGTGTGTGTGTGTGTGTGTGTGTGTGTGTGTGTGTGTGAAGTTATATAGTTATCAAATCATTGAATAGCATGGAATAAGTTGATATCTTACTCAATATCATGTGTGGGTGGATCAATAACTTAATCAAAATTTCACTCCATCATTTCCCACCCCTGTTTGGTGGATCATGACCTGTGAATAGCTTGGATTGGACTAATAGTGTGTCTAACCCTCTCATGTGGGTGGCTATAGAACTAAATTAGGATATGAATCCATCATTTCCAACATGTGTGTAGTAGATACATATAAAACTAAACTACACAAAGTTCTATAAATATCTAAATGGGTAAATCTAATTGTGTATGTCATTTACATGACCACTCAGGTACATTAGTTGGCTCTGGGCCACTTGATAATGCCAACCACTACAAATGGAGTAAGGAATAAAATTGGTGAAAACTTAGAATATGATATTAAGTATATAAAATATAGATAATGACATGGAGTTTTCCATTCCAGCTAATCAACCTGTGTGTAACTGAGCATATGGAAAGTATGTGTCATGCACATGTCCCCAATCTAATATTTGAGTATACTAATTCTGGACTAAGTTATAATGAGTGTATCTAAGTATCTAAAATAAATATGGGAATGATCATGTTGTGTATGATTCCCCCAATTTGAGAAACTAATATGAATCTAAGTTAAACTAGTGTGATTATGAGCAAAATTTGAGCATAACTATAAAACTTTTAGTTGTATCTATACAAACCTATAATATACTTAATGTACTATTTTGGCTAATCTAAACTACCCTAAAATTAGAGACATTAAAAAATAACACCAATTATTTAATATTAGTGACATGTGGTGATAGTTTCCTAATTTAGGTGCTAATGTTTATCTAGTTTAAAATCTGAGTCACTGAACTACTTTTTAATTCCCTATTTTTATTATGTTTTGCCTATGTCTAATTTCTTGAAACTGAGACTGTATGCTAAAAAATGTTCAATGAATGCAATATAAGATCTTGATATCTATGAAAAATCCCTATTAATGACCCCTATTTTGAGGGTAGTTTTTGAATTTTTTAATAACTACCCTCAAAATAAATAGCTCTGCAAAATGTGTTAGCTAGAGCATATATGATAACTATGTGATAATCCAATATAATGTGCAAACATAACATCAAAATGTAAGAAAATTCGAGCATAAGTATGTAGTTTAAGATGTATATTATAGCTATCATTTCAAAAGGGTGTCAATATAGATGTAATCAATGTGTATATCAACAAATCTAAGTATCTACCTAGGGGGATGGGGCATGATGTCCATCATGGCACCTAGGTAGGAAGGGTAGATGCATGAAGTCCATCTTGGCATAGAAAACTAGTGTGTGTAAAAATCAAATACAAGTGTCATGTCCATGATGCATAAAAAAATCATACATACAAAACACATGAGGAATGCAAATATAGACCAAGGTGCCTTAATACAGGGGACATGGGCACATGTCACTAAAGCTAAGAAAATAAAACATACAAGGATATGTTCAAATGTCCACATATACAAGAAATAAGCAAGTTGGATTAGAGCCACATAAAAGGACATGTTTAAATGTCTACATACATAATCATAAAATCACATCTAAGGGACATGGGAACATGTCCAAAACACACTTGACTAGAAGTGGCATATATCCAAGGAGAAATGGCATAGTCAAATGCCCTTGAATATAAGAAGCATAAAATTAAAATCAAGTCTAAACTAGGAAAGATAGAAATGAAAGCATGTATTAATGTAGTACAAATTTGTGTAAGAGCAAGGATGTATATATGTTGAGTCTAAAATAGTGATAGTCAACAAAAAATTTGTGTATGAGTAGAAATGATGAATATCAAGATATAACAATACTAAAACTATAATGTGTAAAATGTAAACATAGAACCTAGTAACAAAAATTATTTATAATATGCCCCAAATTGGGTAGATGTATCAAATGAATAATCATGAATTGGTGTATATGCCTCCAGTGGGTAGATGATAACAAGTATGGATCATTTTCATGGACCTGAGTTTTATAAGCAATATGCAAGCACTCAATAAGAAAAATTAAAGCATGTATGTCTGATAAAACTTACTATACTAAGATAACTAACATATGTAGTGTCTGTAAAATATAAGAAAGGTGTAAATAGAAATGTATACAATCTATAAATTTTTGTTTTCTAAGTAATATTTGAATGTTTATATGTTTTTGACATGTTATATTATTTTTGTATTTTATGGAAATAAGCTATGACAAGTAACAAGAAAATGAACTATGTACAAGGAGAAAAAGAGAGGGAAAGCATGCATAAGAAAAGAGAAACCATACTAGCTAACGAGTCTCATGGGAGACTCACTATCACTATGGATTGTGTTAAACATAGGAATGAGAATCTCTCATGTAGTGTGAATACTATGCTCTAATTGAATGTTGTTTTATCAAAAATTTGAGTATTATTCATCATTAGAATCATAATATTGTTCAACATTGGAATGATGATAACATGGAATGCTAGAGGGAATTGCCTCATACTATGGAATTAACCTTTTTACATTATGCTTTAGAATATTCATTGTGATTTTACCCTTTGAAATTGTGCTTATTATAGACATATGGTGCTATGGAGGCTCTTTTGGTAGAAAACCTATTTTGAGAATGATTGTTTGCGTAGCATGATTTGGACTTTGCAACTTAAGATATTGATCTTTATATAACATTTCTTATATATTTGGATGTTTTACCTTGGTAAATTATATCAATAACTAATGTGCCTTAGGATGTTTAATAAATCCCAAACCCTATTGACTAATATTATCAATTGATAGAATAGGAGTAGTGATGCCTTGGGCCTACTTACTCAAACGTTGACCATGGTAATCAAACTATTGTAGATATTTGTGATCAAAATCATACCATTTTGAATGTTGAGTCTCATTTTGAAGAGGTATATTGGCCTCTTTTAATTTTTGTACCTATGCTTGTTGTAATGTTTATTGTTGTGATTGTGATTTTAAAACCTTTTGTTGTTTTGTGTTATGTTTTGGTAACCAATTTTGTATTGTTTTTAAATTTGACCCTTTTTGAATTTATAGATGTGCCATTATATGTTGTATGGATGATGTGTCACTATGTGAGTCATATCTATCCATTATCTATTGTATTTTCATTTTTAATGATAAACATGAATCAGTGCGGTTCCCATGCATTCTATGATATGCATAAAAATATCTGGATCTCCTCATTAAGTGTAGAAGAGGTAGGTTGATCAAATTAGCTTTAATCATTTCCCTTAGTATCTCACTTGAACTATTATTTGATCTTTGAATGATTTTTGAATCACTAGTTATAGATGTACTTTATTGTGATTTCATGTTTTGATATGTAACATTGTTTTCCACAAATTGACTAGATGAAGATGCATATACATGATTTACTCTAGTGTGCCCTAGAGGTCTTTGTCTTGTAAATTGATTTTTCAATGTTGTAATTGTTGACCAATTTTGACTTTTAGGTCAAATTCGGGTACCCCTAGTAAAAAAATTCACTTTTAGTCGTATAAGGGGGTATAATATGTTTTCATAAGGTGTTTCATAGGTAAATTAGTGTTAATTGATGTTATACTAGCTTTAGTTAAGTTTTCTCTAGGTCCATTTATCATTCTAAGTCTTTTTAAGGGGTCCAAATGGGAATTTAATGCTTTGTATGGGTTTCTTAGGAATTGTGAAAATATAAAATGGTGATGTCACATCCCATGTGTCCTAAGAGGTCTCAAATAACTATTTTTAATTCACCAAGTCTATATGTGTAAGTTAAAATCAAGAAAACACTTGAAAAAGGGAATTTTTAGCCACTTGTACATATTTTTGTATGTGAAGGCACTTCAAGGATGTCTCTTGATCTTACCCATACTAATTTATATGATCATATTGCTTTTTTAGCTTCGAAAACTACAAATTTCACCTTTCCTTCACCATTGCTCCTTGGAAGGGTCAAAACTAATCAAAGACTTTCACTCACCATAGGTCGTACAAGTTAAGTTGGGAGAAATGGTTATGGGGAATGATAGTATACTAAGTTATCTTCAATTTAGTTAAATTTATTTTTATATTTATGCCTCCTCCTTTATGATCCATCATTAAGAAGGTTCAGTCCTCAAAGCTACCTATGTAACCAAGTAGGGTCCATATTCATCTAAATTGATTAAACTTAAAAATGGTTAGAGTTGTGAAATTTTGGAATGTAATTTATAGATTAGATTAGGTGCTCTCCATGGTGGATTCATCATTCATAGCATCTTCATATTGTCATATCAAGAGAAAGATGGTTTCTTGCTTGAAAGCCAATTTATAGGCTATAAGAGAAGAGGAAGTGGTTTATGGATTTATTAAGAATTATTTGGTGTGTTAAAAGCTAAATATACATGGTGTCATCACAAAAAAACTTTTTCAACTCTCTTTCAAGTAAGAGAGCACTAAATTGCACCAAAACACCACTTACAACACTTGTACGGCCTGTACTTCTTGGGGTCATGGAAAAGTGTGTTTTTAGTCTTCAAGGTGATATCAATCATTTTAAAAAGTTTAATTTGAAATTCTAAGCATGTTTAATTAATTTTGAGTCATTTGAAGCATCAAAAAGACTCATTTTTAAAGTTGAGCAAATTGGGTTTGTGTTCTCAAATTGGCTAAAACAATGCACTATGCACTTTTGTGAAGTCTTTTTGAAAGGGTTCCATGAAGTTATAATGTTTCCAAATTTGTTCACTTAATATCCCTATCTATATATAGTGACTATGCCAATTTTGAGGTCAAAATGATGAGAGGAAGATTGTCATTGAGACCCTTGAAGTTGTCCAAGAAAACACTACATTTAATAGTGATCATCTATAGGAGGTTGATCGAAAGTTAGCCTTGTCATTCATAGTGATGATCTTGGATTGTGACATCAAGTTTTAATGATAAAAATGGCTCAAGGGTCACATATAGCTCAAGATATCATAATAAAAGGTGGATTTTGGTGTTTTGAGACACCCCAAGCTCTCCTTTGTGTATACACAACTAAGAAGGTGGCACTTACAGTCAAGGTTTAAAAAAGTGAGTTGAAGGATGGAGTTTATACCTTTTTTTGAATTTTTAACTGGGTATGAGAGTATTTATATATTCAAGGACATTAATTGGAATTTAGAGCACATTCAAATAGGCCATAAACATCACCATGATAACCTACATGCTTGTATGGATTGAGATAGGTAGTGGGTGGGGAATTATGCTTTCAATAGTGATAATGATATCCAAATGAGTAAACAAGTTCAAATTATTGATAAAAATTTTTGGGAACTTTCCATAGGATCTTAAGGAGGTCTTACCTACCATATTTCCCTAACCAAACATATAAAACAACCAACAACCATGCCAAAAAGATTGGGAAGGCAGTGGATAAGTTTAAGCCTTGAAGGTGTTAGTAGGGATTAAGAGTGAAGAGAATGGACTAAATATGATCATGAAAGGATAATATGGAATATGTAAAAGGTTATTAACATATTTATGGGACCTTTAAAGAGGAAGTATATAATAAAATCACCTCAGTCCAAACACAGTCAAATAGGGTACATAAGCAGTAAATAGTATGGAACCTTGAAGATGCTAATATGACCTAAGAAACCTTATGGTGAAATTTTGAGAATATAAGTGACCATGGATTATGGCCCTCAAATCTAAAATTAACCTATAGGTCTCATGAGATTTGTAAGACCCTTTTATAATCCAAGCTAAGCCTCAACTAGGTTGGGTGTCTAATTTATTGAATGATGGCTTTATAGGGGTCAATATGTCAAGAAAAAGTGACCAAAGAAATTGATGATGTATTGAGATGTTATTTAGGTTAATATGTAATGATACACAAACAAATATCCTGAAATCACTTAGAATTTCATTCCCAATTGTAGGTCCTTATTGAGGTTTCAATGTTCCATCCATGCTATGAAGATAATTGGAGGGTCAAGTGCCTCCACAAGGCCAAGGGAAAATATCTAGAGCTTAAATATGATTTTAGGAACCTTAAAGAGAATGAGGAGATAGAAAAAAAAACAAGGAAAATCTATCAAATTTATTCACTTATGAGGTCAAAAAGGCCAATTTCACCCTTAACTTGAAGGCAGTCACCTTCAGAAGTTAGTTTTGACTTTCATGCTAGTTGGAAGGGTAAATGGAGCATTTAGAAGATAAAATTTGTTATAGAGAACCCTTAAGAGTCCAAGAATATGATCCAATTTTTGGTCTATCAATAGTAATGGTGTAGACCCTCTCTATGTTGGCTCAGATTAGGGGTAGTTTTCTCATACATGAGGAGATAATTTGAAGGAAAAGTGGTGAGATGGATAGACCCGAGGTCAAGAAAGCCCAATTGATGATTTAAGAAGCTGGAGGACACATAATAAAAGATAAAACACCTTTATATAATCTTTAAAAGCAAGTAGAATGCTCTAACCAAGAAGGGTTACAATCATGCATGAAGGAAACCCTTATTGAGGGTCATGTGCATTTTTGAACTTATCCATGCTTTCCACTTGATTAGTTCATGATTTTAGGGGTATTTTAGAGATTTCAAAGCCATAATAAAAGCTATGGACTCCATTAGTCTAGCTATAGACTCCTACAACAAAACTACATACTCCATTAATATAAACCCTATTTTAGGACCCAATGGTGAAAATAAGCCTAAAAGTGAATCTAGATGGATTAATTTTACCATGAGTGCTGAAGAGAAGTTATTTAAAACTCCTTGAGGATCAGATCCATGGGATTATATTGTATGGACCTATAAGGAATAGGGGAAATAGGGCTTATTTTGATCATTTTTTGTGTTGTGCAAGCATGGTGAACTTATAAGAGACCAAATAAATTTTGGAGGATATATTAAGAATTTTTATAAGTCCCCATGGTCATTAGATCAGGTATCTAAAATCCTAAGTTTTCCTACTAGTTCTCTCTTTTCAATTAGTCTAGTGAGACAGCTAGGGAAGACTTAGAAAAAATGGTGAATCTTCATTTGGAGAGCCTTTTATGGATTGATTCTTATAAATGATGCCATAGAAACTTGGGAAACATGAAATTAATCTTTTTTTATGGATCATATTGTATTTTTGAAGAGATTTTGGTGCCAATTTTGAGAGATGAAGGGAAAAGAGCTATTTTGGGACTGCCAAGTATGATCATGCATGTCAAAAATGATAGGAAGGGTCAAGATCCTCTCTAATGCATGTGAGGGATTATTATTAACACATATTAATTAGAACTATCATCAAACTTGATCAGTTGTAGACTTAGGGTAGTTTTGGAAGGCTAATTATGAGGGGCAATTTTCTATGCGTAGAAAAGGAGTTTCTTGATCATTTGAAAGTATTTGATGATTAGATATGACACTTGTAGCTATTTTTTATATATGGATCAACCCAAAAATCTCTCTCATGAATTTTTAATTGATCTTCACATTGTTCACACATGTCCAAGTGACTCTTGGACTTCCCTTCTCTATCTCTTCCCATTTCTTATATAAATTGAGCCTTCTTGGCTGTTGTATGGATCTCTCTACCTGGGTATGGAAAATACATAACAAATTTTTTCCTTGGATCAATTAATAAAAGTGTTTTAACTCATTAAAATATTTAATTAAGTGTACATGATGGTTGTTGGTCTTGTGCAAATGTAAGTTTCATTTACCTTCACATGTTACTCTCCTTAGTACCTTATGTGTTTGTGATCTCCCTCTTGTAGGTCAGAAAGAAGTGTCAAAGTGGATTTCAGGTGTATTAATTAGGATACTCAATAGAGTGTCTTAGAATTCCTATTGTCTAGTTCTTCCTAGCTTATTCTATCTCCAAGACCCCATGTTGAAGCATTGATGTGAGAGGGAAAATTGACATTTGGATGAAGTGTATGTGAAACTTGTCCTTAGTTCCAAATGCATGATAAGGGTATGAGTAGAGAAAATATTTTGGTGTATCACCTCTTATAGACTAGGTTTACCTTCATGTTATCACTATCCCTTTTCATCCCCAAAGTGTTAGTAGTAGGATATGAGACATCAAGGGGAACTAGCCCCTAATCTAGAGATCCACCTCCTAATGTGGATACCCAAAACCCCAAGGTGGTTCCATTTTCTCACTTTAATTAGGATAATCTTGTCCCATCTCCTCATTGGGTGCAAGTTCAAGTGACTACTATTTTGGTATGCTTAGTGGGATAACTGGTCCTAATTGCTTCGATGTCAAGGTGAATGCTAGTTTTGACAAGCCTAAGGTTGCAAAAGTGTTTCTAATATAGAATTTGATGACTCTAAAAGGTGAGAATATATATTTTTAGATAAATTTCTTCACATTATACTTAATGGTCCTCACTAGATCATCTTTTATTATAGTATTCAATCAAGTACCTCTACCTAAAACTCCTCTTGAGGTACAAGATCCTGAACAAGAAGGTTTTGAAGAATAAGAAGAGGAAGTTGAGGAGATATGAGATCAAGAGGAGGAAGAAGAGATGGCTAGGATAAATCCTTTCCCATACTTGAATACTCAAAATATAATTAATCTTCCTGCATATGACCCTATTTATCCTAATGTTACCAAAAGTCTCCCTAGCTTCAATAGAGAAAGTCCTATTACCCCATCTGAGCATATTAGGGACATTTCATTTTTTTTCAATTTACACAATATCACTCAAGTTAACATAGCAATTAGAATACTTGAAATGTCTCTAAAGGGTAAGTCACTTGATTAGCATATGACATTGGGAGATGGTTGCATCCTAGTTGGAATGGCTTTGGAGAATTATTGGTGAATAGGTTTGAGAACAAGAGTGACCACACTTCACTAATCCATCAACTAAGTGTGATAAATAGAGGTTTTAATAAAAACATGGGATATTTTAATGAAATATTTCAAATTACATGGTATATATTTCCACCTATCATGAGGCCTCCTCCAAGCTTTGTATTCCCTACCTATCTCAAGGCTATTGGCATTGATGTGGTAGTAATGTTGCAGGTAATGGGAGGATTCACTCTAACTGATGAATATGAGATAGCTATTGAATTTGAGAGTAGTTTGATATAAGCTTAGAATTTACCCCCAAGATTCTCTATGCATTTTTTTGAAACTTCAAATGTAGCACAAGTTCCCAGTGTCAATGCCAAATCTATAATCACCCCTAATAAGGTGGATAATGATATAAACAAATATGAGATGATTAGATCACTACACACCCAACTCAAATAAGATAAATTTCATGTAATCACTCCACCCAATCCCTAATACTATCCTCCTCAATCTTATATACCTCCACCCCAATACAATTACCAAAGAGGAGGACCAGGTCAACAAGGTTTCAATAGGAAACCCAATACCTATAATCCTAATTCTATTTTATCCACAAGGGCTATTGTTCCAGTCTATACTAACCTGGTCCAAGGAGAAGAACATTTGGATCATTAGGGACAATATCAAGGTAAGTTTGTGTATGATGGTGGAGGAGGTTGTCAAGCCTTAGTGGTAGAAGAAAGAACTACTCCTTGTCTCACATCAAAAGAAGCAGATCTCATGAAAAGGGATACTCATAGAGAAGGTAGTAGTAAAATTATTATTTTTATGAACTTTCAAAAGGAGTATAACTATGTGTTAAACTTAAGTACATCAGTATTAGCCACCAAAATATCCAAAGAGAAATATTTTTGAGATGTTTCAGAAGCACATGTGACTCCAAGTAATGCCTCTCCAAAGCCACAAAGTGTGAATCCTAGTGTGACACCCCTACCAATCACACCCCTCATCAAAGTAAAAATGTGAACAAGGTTGACAAAGCACTTGAGTGTATTGATGAATTTATATTTTTCATGGAAGATGAGGATGATCAACTTGTAACATAAGATGAAAAAGAGGCACTCATTAGCCAACATGATGTTCCACAAGAAGTTGGTAAGAATGTTGATAAACTTCAAGCCCTTTATATTGACTATGAGAGTTGGGATTTTGGGATGACCTTGAAAATTTTTGATTAATCTTGGATGATGCATCTCCACTTCATGAAGAGATTGAGAAAATTTATGAAGAAGATGTTGAAGTTGAAACTATTAGAATTCATGGAGAACCTCAACAAGAAGAGTAAGGTAAACATAGTTCATCTCAAGAAAGCCAAATGCATAAGATAAATGAAGAACTCATGATAAAATGAGAGGTAGTAAGTTTTGAAGAAGCTATCCCATCCACTCAACCACCAAAGTTTTATGGATACCTTACTTTCCAAAATGAGCATAGTCTTCATGATGGAAACCCACTTGTAGTAGAGGTTGAGGTTGAGTGTGAAGATCAAAATGAATCCAAAATTCATGAGAGATCACTTGAACCAAGGGCTATGGTTTCCATTAAAACCATTTAAGAGCAATATGTATCCATTAAATAAATTTTCTTGGATATGGAACTCGGTGAAATCAATGCAAGTACCATGGAAAGTGAATAAGGCCTTACACAAACAAGAACAAGTCCTAAGTAGTAACTTACACATTCTTCTAGTTCACTTCAAGAAGATGGTATGAATAACTTTCCTTTTGATCTAGGAGGATAAGTTCCTTATACTTATTTTTTACACTTAGAGTGGTTCACTTTAGTTTTCTTGCATTTCCTAAGTGCTTAGATCACATGTGTGTCTTGTGTGTGTCCTTTTCCTTTGTGTGGTTGAGGTATCAACTAGTTATTTTGTTGAATAAAGGTTTGAGTAAATAGTAAAATTATCTTATTTATCTTATTATTTATATTACTCCATAATCCAAATGGAATGATAATGCTACTCATCTAGTTAGTATAGCAGGCATTTTACTCCTATAAGTCATCAATTTGTTGACCAATTTTGACTTTTAGGTCAAAATAGGGCACCCCTAATAAAAAACTTAACTTTTATGAATATAAGGGGGTATAATATGTTTTCATAAGGTGTTTCATAGGTTAATTAGTGTCAATTGATGTTGTAATAGCTTTGGTTAAATGTTCTCTAGGTCTATTTATCATTCCAAGTCTTTTTAAGGGGTAAAAAATGGGCATTTAATGCTTTGTATGGGTTTATTGGGAAATATGAAAGTATAAAATGATAATTTAACATAAAATTTGTCCTAATAGGTCTTAAATAACTATTTTAACTAACCAAGTCTGTAGGTAAAAGTTAAAATCAAGAAAACACTTAAAAAAGGGAGTTTTTAGCCACTTGTATAGACTTGTACAAATTTTTGTAGGTGAAGGCACTTCAAGGATGTCTATTGATATTAATAATAATAAATTACATGATAATATTGATTTTATATCTTTAAAAACTACAAATTTCACCTTTTCTTCCCCATTTCTCCTTGGAAGGGTCAAAACTAGTCAAAGACTTTCACTCACCACAGGTTGTACAAGCTAAGTTGGGAGGAATGGCTCTAGGAAATGTTAGTATAATAAGTTAGATTACATTTAGTGAAATTTATTCCTCCTCCTATATGAACCATTTTTAATAAGGTTCAATCCTCAAAGCTACCTATGCAACCAAGCAAAGTCTAGATTTGTCCAAATTGCTTGAACTCAAAAATGGTTGGAGCTATGTGGTTTTGGCATGTGATTTTAAGATTATATTAGGCCCTCTCCATGGTGGAATCATTAGTCATATAATATTAATATTTTCATATCAAGATGTTGGAAATATTGTCATTGATGTCAAAGATCTAACATTATTGGTGATAAAGGTCCCATTGCATTTAATAGTGTTTTTAATATTCATATCTTGGATAATGTGTGTTAATATTTATTTAATATTAATTAATATATTTTTGGTTGCATATAAGTCAAAAGAGGGCCCATGGATAATTCAAAAAGTCATGGGGTAAAAGATGAAAGAGGAATGGGATGCATTTTCTCATGAAGAGTCATCTTGAGGAACTCCAAAGGTCATCTGGAAAGATATAAATAAAGGATTGAGAAGACATTTGGAATAAGCAAGACAGTGCATGATTTTTTTTTTTAAAGAGAGAAATGCAAGAGATATTGTAGATTTCTATCATTTGTTGAGTAAGCAACATTGAGAGATAGTTGTGTTTTATACACAAGAGGGGTTTGTGATCCTATGGGTTGATGCTCACAAATATTTGCAAGGGGTTGGTGTTCTTGTGGTTTGGTGCTTAAAAATAGTTGATATGTTGGTGCTCGATAAAGGGTTTGGTGATCCTACAAGTTGGTTCTTGTAAACTTTGTATTTTGAATTGGTTCTCATTCATATAATTGAGAATTTTCTTCATGGTTTTCCCACTTTGGGTTTCCACACAAAAATTTGGTCTCTCTCTCTCTCTCTCTCTCTCTCTCTCTCTCTCTCTCTCTCTCTCTCTTTTCTCTTGCAAATTATTGTTTCAATTTTATTGTATATCTTGAATGTGTGATTAAGTGGTTAAATAAAATAAATTAGATTAAGTAAAAAGATATATAGTATATCAATTCACCTCCTTCTCAATATATTTTATGCTTAACAATTTGTATCATAACAGGTTTCTTTTGAAAAAAATTTACAGCTTGAAGGTAGATCAGGAAAGCACGATGGCGGGATCACATGAAGGATTTTATAAAAATAAGGCACCTTTGTTTGATGGGATGAGTTATGGTTTTTGGAGCATAAGGATGAAGAATTATTTTATGGCCCTTGGATTCAACATATGGCAAGTAGTGGTGGAGGAATATGAAGAGCCACAGACACTTGTAACTACTTTAGCAGAAAAGAAGGCAAGTGAAAATAATGTTAAATCTTTAAATGTTATTTTATGTAGTTTATATGAATCAGAATTTGTTAAAGTTGTGCAATGTAAATCTGCTCATGAAACTTGGGTAAAACTTGAGAATATTGACAAAGGTGATGGAAAGGTTCAGCAAGCTAAACTTCAAACTTTCAGAAGATAGTTTGAGAGTTTGAAGATGGAAGAAGAATAAAATATAGCAATTTATATTTTATGGGTTGATCAAATAGTTGATTAGATTCAAGGTCTTGGATAAAAATTAGAAGAATCAACTATGGTTCAAATTTTTTTGAGATCTCTACCATTGAGATATGATGTAAAAGCTTTGGAAATTAAAGAGACGAATAATTTAGCCAAGCTAAAGATGGATGAGCTATATGGTATTCGTACGGAATATGAGATGCAGACTAAAAAAAATAAACCCTCAAAGAGAGAATCTACTTTCAAGACATCGAAGAAAGAGAAGGCTAAAATTCAAGAAGCAAGTGATAGTTCTAGTGATTATGAAGATGACAATGGAGCTCTATTCATTCGCAAGCTGAAAAAGGGCACAGGTAAATATCAAAGAAAATTACCTTTCAAATGTTTTAATTGTGTAAATATTGGACATTTTGTAGCTAAGTGCCCAGATAAGGGTAATGGTGATAATGAAGAAGGAAAGTATACATACAAGAAGAATTTCAAAAGAAAATTCTAGAAGGGATTTGAGAAGAAGAGTTTGTATTCTAAAGATCCTAGCTCAGCCAAAGATAGTGGAGTCAATGATTCAAGAGAAAAATAGATTCTATTCATGTCTATACATAAAGATGCCTCTACAAGTAAAAGTATATATGATCAAGAAGAAGAAAAAGATGAAGTAGAAGTGAATCTAGAAGGAGAACTCATTTGTGCCTTAGAAGAGTTAAAAGCTCTTGAAAAGAAGAATCAAATATTAAATCTCTAGCTCGAGAAAAATGAAAAGGAGTCAAAAGAAATAATTTAAAATATACAAGCACACTTTAAAGAAGCCAAGAAGAATGAAGAAAATCTAACGACATAGTTAAAAATAGTAATTAAAGAATGTGAAAGGTATGTTATTGAAATTGCTTCTTTAAAAGTAGATCTTGAGAAAACAAATAAAGTAATCAATGATAGAGCAGACAATGATTTAAAATTTGAGAATATCACTAATATGTTGAATAAGATATTAGAAAATCAAAGATAAATGTCAGATAAGATATGTATTAGATTTGAAAAATTAAAAGAGGTCACTACTTTCACAAACAATGAAAACGAAAAGAGCTATGTTGAAGCTCTTACAAAAGAAAAAATAAAAAGGGAAGAAGTTAAGAATACAGAGGGCATCTCAAACAAATAAGATTGGAGGGAATAGAGATACAAAAGGCAATTAGGTTAGAGATATACAAATAGGTCTTATTCTTATGGTTACTATTTTTATTGTAATGGATATGATCATAAAAAAATAAATGTCAAAGAAAGGATAATAATTTCATAAATAAGGAGAAGGAAAGTCATGCAAAGTTAAGTAGAAGCCACAACTCTTTTGCTCATCTATCAGGATTTAATGAAGAGGCCATAATATGTCACAATTGAAAAAAATTTAGACACATAACTTGGTATTGTATAAGTGTGTTTGATTTAGTCAAGGACCAGAGTCTCAAGGCTCTATTCATTAAGAAGAAAGTTCAGACAGGTTCATGGAAGAAGAAACAACTTGAAAAATTTGTGGATATAGATAACTTTGCATGCAAAAAATGAAGGTAAGACATGGTTCATGAAAGTGGATGTTTGAGGCACATGATAGGAGACAAAATCAATTTCATAATCTTGAAGAAGATCAACGGTGGCACAGTGAAATTTGGAGATAATACTACTGCCAGAATTGCCATAAAAGGTACACTACATTTGGATAATGGTAGAACTAAAAATAAAAATGTTTTATATGTAGAAGGTCTTAAGCATAATATTTTAAGTGTAAGTCAAATGTGTGATCAGGGGCACACACTAAATTTTTATGTAGAAGGTTTTGAAATTAGGATAAAATATTCAGATGTGTTGGTTGCAGAAGCTCAAAGAACATGCAATAATTTGTATATGTTATTAGACATCAAAGGTCAAAAATGTTGTTTGAGTTAGATTAAAGAAATTTGGCTATGACACAGGAGAATGGGGCACATAAATTTTGATAATATTGTCAACGTCAACAAGAAGCAAGAAGTCAAAAATCTTCCAAAGATTACAAAGCCATCCGACATGTTTTGTGAACCTTGTCAACATGGGAAGAAAGCTAGAAGGTGGTTCAAAACAAAAGAGTACTCAACCACTCAGATGTTAGAGCTTGTTCACGTTGATCTATATGGACCTATGAGAACTCAAAGTACTTAACATGAGAAATATTTCATGTTTCTTATTGACGATTTTTTACGTATGACTTGGGTAATTTTTTTAAAGAAAAAATTAGAAGCTTTCAGACATTTCAAAGCATTTAAAGCATTAGTTGAGAATGAAACAAATTTGAAGATTAAGTGTCTAAGATTAGATCAAGGATAATTCATGTCATATCAATTTATTGAGTTTTTTTAAGATGATGGAATAAAGAGACATTATTTAACAGCCAGAACTCCACAGCAAAATGGAGTAGTTGAATGAAAAAATAGAATAGTTCAGGAGATGGTGAGGACAATGATAAATGAATCTAAGATAGAAGATAAATATTGGAGAGAGGTAGTTGCTATAGAAAATAATATTTAGAATAGATCATTATTGAGAGTCAATAGTGAAAAGACTCCTTAAGAGCTATGGAAAGACAAACCAACAATAGTTTATTATTTTAAAGTTTTTAGTAGCAGATGCTTCATAAATAGAACTGATGAAAAACTTGGTAATTTTGAATACAAAAAAGATGAAGGTATATTTATTGGTTATTATTTCAAAATTAAAGCTTATAAATATTATAAAAAAATAACCAAGAAAATTGTTAAAAGTGTAAGTGTCAGGATAGAAGAAGATGGAACATAAAGAATCAGTGATCCAATAGACATTCCTAAAATCATTGAAGAGGAAGATTTTGAAGAATCAGATGAAGATGAGAAGAAGGAGAAAAAGGACACAAAAAATATGTCTGAATATTTTTATATAAATAATAATTAAATTGACATCATTAGTGACATAAATGAAATAATTTTCACCATAAGAATGATGGTAAGTGAATCTGAGCAAGTTAATTTCTCTTTGTTATCCAAAATTCAGCCTAGAACTTTTTTAGAAGCTAGACATGATAAGCATTAGGTTAAGGCTATGGATGAAGAATTAAATCAGATATAAAAGAATGATACTTGGGAATTAGTGCCTAGACCAAAAGATCACAATGTGATAGGAACAAAATGAGTTTATAGAAATAAGTTGAATGAAAATGGAGAAGTGACTAGAAATAAAGCACGATTAGTATGTAAAGGATGTGCTCAAATTGAGGGAATAGATTTTGAAGAAAATTTTGCACTAGTAGTAAGGTTAGAGGATATTATAATGTTTCTTACATATGCAATGTTTAAAAATTTTAAAGTGTTTTAGAGGGATGTCAAATCTGTCTTCCTGAATGGAAATCTAGAAGATGTCTACATTAAGCAGCTTGAGGGATTAATTCTCTCAAATATTAGTATCCATGTATGCAAATTGAAGAAAGCATTGTATGGATTGAAACAAGCTCCCAAAGATTGTTATGTAAGACTTGATAAGTACCTATAGGATCAAGGTTTCAAGAGAGGATTTTTTGATAGTAATCTCTACATCAAAATAGAAGGTGAGAATCAATTGATTGTTGTGGTATATGTTGATGATATCATTTTTGGAGGAAATATTGAAAATATGATAAAATAATTTTATGATAATATGCAAAAATAATTTGAGATGTCTATGTTTGGAGAATTGTCATTTTTATTAGGATTAAAAATATTTCAGTCAGATAAAGGAATTTTCATATCTCAAAGTAAATATGCCAAGGAAATGTTGAAGAAATTTGGTTTTGAGGATTGTGTACCAGTTGGCACACTAATGTGTATAGGAAATAAGGTGAGAAAGGATGAAGATTCACCTATTACAAATCAATATTTGTATAGATATATGATTGGTAGTCTTTTATATTTGATAGTATTGAGGCCAAAAATCATGCATGCAGTAGGTATGGTTGCAAGATATCAATCATTTCCAAAAGATAGTCATGTTCAGTTGGTGAAGAGAATATTTAGATATATCAAGGGAACATTGGATTATGGGTTATGGTATCCCATAGGTAGAGATTTAACTTTGGTTACTTATATAGATTCATATTGGGTAGGGTGCTTGGATGATAGAAAGAGTACAAGTGGAGGAGATTTATTCCTTGGTGATAACTTAGTATCATGGCTAAGCAAAAAGTAGAATTCAATATCACTTTCTATAGTTGAAGCTAAATATATTGTAGTGGTATTGTATTGTACTCAAGTGCTTTGGATGAAGCAAACTTTGGAAGATATCAAGGTAAAATATGATGAACCTATTCCTATTTCTTATGACATCACAAGTTCTATTAATATTTTCAAAAATCCATTAATGTATTCAAGAATAAAACATATTCCCATTAGATATCACTTATTGAGAGAGGAAGTTGAAGATCAATAGGTTAAGATCGAGTATATCAGTACTATAGAGTAGATTGTAGATATTTTCATAAAGGCACTACCAAAAGACACATTTGAGTATCTGTTAGCGAAGTTTGGAGTAATTTCTCTTACTTCCTGCCATTGAGGTTCAACATTATTTGAGGGGGAGATAAGTTTTAGATCTAGGTAGGACATTTACCATTTATGTCAAGGGGGAAGAATAATAGGTATAGGTTTAAAAATAGGTACAGGTTTCTACAGTAAAAGGGAGTTACTATATTTTTTCAGATGCTAGTATGTGCAAGTTTCAGGATATGGCAGTTTCAATTTGAGGTTGCCATTAATGAAAAAGGGGGAGATTATTGGAAATATTTTAATTGATGCCAAAGGTCTATAATTATTGGTAATAAAGGTCCCATTGCATTTAATGGTGTTTTTAATATTCATATCTTGGCTAATGTGTGTTAATATTTATTTGATATTAATGAATATATTTTTGGTTGCATATAAATCAAAAGAGGGCCCATGGAGAAGTCAAAGAGTCATGAGGTAAAAGAATAAAGAGGAATGGGATGCATTTTCTCATGAATATTCATCTTGAGGAATTATAAGAGTCACCATGTGAAGACAAAATAGGTATGGTGCATTTTTCCATGAAGGGACACTTTAAGGAATATGAAAAGTCACCAAGATAGAGACAAAAGAGGAAAGGAGGCTTTTAATTATGAAGGGTCACCATATGAATTTTCAAATGCAAGGATATGAATGGTCATGCAAGTTTGGTGCCATTTTCCATGAGGATTGAAGGGTCACAAGGGGTGAATGCCAAAGGTCATTTGGAAAGCTATAAATAAAGTCTTGAGAAGACATTTGGAATAAGCAAGAGAGTGCATGGTTTGTATTTGTTTTTGAAGAGAGAAAAGTAGGAGATATTGTAGATTTATATTATTTTTTGAGTAAGCAACATTGAGAGATAGTTGTGTTTTATACACAAGAGGGGTTGGTGCTCCTATGGGTTGATGCTCACAAATCTTTGCAAGGGATTGGTGCTCCTATGGGTTGGTGCTCAACAAAGGGGTTGGTGCTCTTGAAATTTGTTTCTTGAAAATTTTGTATTTTGAGTTGGTGCTCATTCATATACTTGAGATTTTTCTCCATGGTTTTTCTTACTTTGGGTTTGTACGTAAAAATTTGGTCTCTCTCTCTCTCTCTCTCTCTCTCTCTCTCTCTCTCTCTCTCTCTCTCTCTCTCTCTCTCTCTCTCTCTCTCTCTCTCTCTCTCTCTCTCTCTCTCTCTCTCTCTCTCTCTCTCTCTTGTGTGGTGCAAATTATGGTTTCAGTTTTATTACATATATTGAATGTGTGATTAAATTGTTAAATAAAACAAATAAGATTAAGTAAAAAGATATATAATATACTGATTTACCCCACCCCCTCTTAGTATATTTCATGCTTAACAAGGTTTAGTCTTCAAAGCTGCCTATGCAACCAAACAAGGTCCAAATTTGTCCAAATTGCTTGAACTAAAAAATAGATAGAGATATGTTTTTTTGGAATGTGATTTTTATATTATATTAGGCCCTCTCCATGGTGGAATCATTAGTAATATCATCTTCAGATTGTCATATCAAGAGAAAGCTAGTTTCTTGCTTGAAAGTCAATTTATAGGCTATAAGAGAAGAGGAAGTGGTTTATGGATTTCCTGAGCATTATTTGGTGTGTTCAAAGATAAATATACATGCTAGAATCCTCAAAAAACTCATACAACTCTCATCCAAGTAAGAGAGCACCAAATTTCACCAAAACACCTCTTACAACACTTGTACGGCCTACACTTCTTGGGGTCATGGAAAAGTGTGTTTTTTCAATGTTCAGGGTGATCTCACTGAGTTTAAAAATGTTAATTTTCAATTATTATCATGTTTAATTTCTTTGGATTCATTGGAACCATCAAAAAGACTCATTTTTAAAGTTCACCAAATTGGGTATGTGCTCCCAAATTGGCCAAAATAGTGCACCAAACACTTTTATGAAGTATTTTTGAAAGGGTTACATGAAGTTATAAGGTATATAACTTGTTCACCTCATATCCCTATCCACATACAGTTCCTGTGATTATTTTGATGTAAAAAATATGAGAGGAAGATGGTCATTGAGACCCTTGAAGTTGTCCAATAAAACACTACATTTTAACAATGATCATCTACAGGAGGTTGATCAAAACTTAGCCTTGCCCTTCATAGTGATGATATTGGATTTTGAAATCAATTTTTAATGATACAAATGGCTCAATTTTAACCTATAGATCAAGATATCATAAGAAAAGGTTGATTTTGGTGTTTTGAGACACCCCAAGCTCTCCTCTATCCATACACAACCAAGAAGGTGGCACTTACAGTCAAGTTTTCAAAAAGTGAGTTGGAGGATGGAATTTAGACCTTGTTTTGAAGTTTCAAGGGGGTATGAGAGTATTTTGAGATTCAAGTGCCTTCATGGGAAGTTATAACATCTTTAAACAGGCCATAAACATCACCATGATAACTTACATGCATGTACAGACTAAGATAGGTAGTGGGTGGGGAATTATGCTTTAAATAGTGATAATGATATCAAAATGAGTAAACAAGTTCAAATTATTGATCAACCAAATTAGGAACTTACCAGAGGATATTAAGGATGTCTTACCTACCATATTTCCCTAACTAAACATATAAAATAACCTATAGTCATGCCAAAAGGACTAGGAAGGTAGTAAACATGTTTAAGCCTTGAAGGTGTTAGTAAGGATTAGGAGTGAAGAGAATGGAATAAATATGATCATGAAAAGAGAATATTGAAGATATAAAATTTTCTTAACATCTTTATGGGACCTTCAAATGAGGAAGTCTACAAGAAAAACACCTCAGTCCAAACATAGTCAAACAAGGTACACAGGTAGTGAGCAGTATGGAACCTTAAAGATGCTAGTATGACCTAAGAAACCTTATGGTGAAATTTTGAGAATATAATTGACCATGGATATGTCACTCACATAAAAAATTAACCTATATGTCTCATGAGAGTTGCATGACCCTTTTATAATCCAAGTTAAGCCTCAGCTAGGCTGGGTGTCTAATTTGTTGAATGATGGCTTTATAGGGGTCAATATGTCAAGAAGAAGTGAGAAAAGTAATTGATGATGTAATGAGATGTTATTTAGGTGAATATATAAGGATACACAAACAAATAGCTTCAAATCACTCAGATTTTCATTCCTAGCTGTAGGTGCTTGTTGAGGTTTCAATGTTCCATCCATGCTATGAAGATAATTAGAGGGTCAAGTGCCTCCACAAGGCCAAGGGAGAATATATAGAGATTAAATATGATTATAAGAACCTCAAATATCATGATAAGATATAAAAAAGGTAAAATATATCAAATTTATCTAGTTATGGGGTCAAAAAGGCCAATTTCACCCTCAACTTATAGGCAGTCACCTTCAGAAGTTGGTTTTGAGTTTCATGCTAGTTAGAAGGGTAAATGGAAGAGTTATAATCTAAAATTTGGTAAAAAATAACCTTAGGAGTCTAATAATATGATATAATGGTTGGTACATAAATAATAATGGTGTAGACCCTCTTTATTTTTCCTCAAAGTAGGGGTAGTTGTCTCATGCATGAGGAGATAATTTAAAGGAAAAGTGGTGAGATGGATGGACCAGAGGTTAGGAAATACCATTTTATTATTTTATAATATATATGACACATATAAAAATATAAAACACATTGATATAATATTTTAAAGTAGGATGCTCTAACCAAGAAGGGTTACAATCATACATGAAGGAAATCCTTAAGCCTAGAAGTTAAATTGAGGGTCATGTGCATTTTTGACCTTATACATGATTTACACTTGAATAGTTCATGATTTTAGGGGTATTTTATATATTTTTAATCCATCAAAAAAGTAACATATTCCATCAGTCCATCTATAGACTCCTACAGTAAAACTATGGACTCCATCAATATAAACCCTGTTGTAGGACTTGATGGTGAAAATGATTCTAAAAGTTCATCTAGATGGATGAATTTTACCATGAGTGATGAAGAGAAGTTGTTTACAACTCCATGAGGATAATATCCATGGGATTATATTATATGGACCTATCAGGAATAGGGAAAAATAGGGCTTATTTTTTACCATTTTTTGTGTTGTGTAGGCATGGTGAATTTATAGGAGATAAAATCACTTTTAGAGGAGATATTAGGAATTTTTATAAGTCCATATAGTCATTATATTAGGTATTTAAAATAATAAGTGTGCCTACTAGTTCTCTCTTTTCAATCAGTCTAGTGAGCTAGCTAGAGGAGACTTAGAGAAAATGTTAAATCTTCATTTGGAGAGCCTTTTATGGATTGATTATTGTAAATGATGCCATGGAAAATTGGGATACATTAAATTCCTCTTTTTTATGTATCATATTGTAGTTTTTAATATTTTTTGGTGCCAAGTGTTACAGGTGAAGGGAAAAGAGCTATTTTGGGACTGCCAAGTATGATCATGCATGGAAAAAATGATAGGAAGGGTTAGGATCCTCTCTAATGAATGTGATGGATTATTAGTAACCCCTCATAATTATAACCATAATCAAAATTTATCAGATATATACTTAGGATAGTTTTGGAAGGCTAATTATGAGGGACAGTTTTCTATGCATAGAAAAGGAGTTTTTTGATCATTTATAGGTCTTAGATGATTAGAGATGACACTTTTAGATATTTTTTTTGTATGGATATCCCAATCCCTCTTTATCATGCATTTATAACTAATATTTACATTGTTGACACATGTCTAAGTGACTCTTGGACTTCCCTTCTCTATCTCTTCCTATTTCTTCTATAAATTGAGCCTTCTTGGTTGTTGTATGGTGAAACCATACCAAATTTTTTCCTTGAATAAATAAATAATTTTTTTTGACCTCATTTAAATATTTTACTAAATGTACATGATGGTTTTTGGTTTTGTGCAAGTGTAAGTTTCATTTACCTTCACATGTTACTCTCCTTAGTACCTTGTGTGTTTGTGATCTCCCTCTTAAAAATCATCAAGAAGTGTCAAAGTGGATTGTAGGTGTATTGATTAGGATACTTAATAGAGTGTCTTATAATGTCTATTATCTAGTTCCTCCTAGCCTATGCTATCTCCAAGACCCCATGTTGAAGCACTGGTGTGAGAGGGAAGATTGACATTTGGATGAAGTGTATGTGCAACTTGTCCTTAGTTCTAAATGAATGATAAGGGTATGAGTAGATAATTTTGTTTAGTGTATCAACTCATATAGACTAGGTTTACTTTCATGTTATCCCTATGCCTTTTCATCCCCAAAGTGTTAGTAGTATGATATGAACTTTAGTGATACATCAAGGGGAGCTAGCCCCCAATTTAGAGATCCACCTCCTAATAAGGATACCCACAACCTTGAGGTGGTTCCATTGTTTCACTTAAATGAGGAAAAGATTATCCCATCTCTTAATTGGGTGCAAGTTCAAGTGACAATAGTAATATTTTCATGTAATAGTTGATTCTATTTTTTTAAACCTTTAATTATCTATCACATACTAATAATTGTATCAGAGAGTCTCACAAGTGCAAACCCTAGTTATTTTTTATTAAACATGTAGGCACACATCCTATAGGGAATATGTGTGAATAGCTTGATTATGTGGAATACTAAAACTATTATAGGCTAATTTATCTCATGGAGAAATGATAACATGGACCTGGTTATATGGAAAGTAGTTATCACCCTCACAAATATGAGGAGGAAAAAGAGATTCTTTCATGTGCATAATATATGACATTGAAACTTGAGACATAATTGTTAGATTCTATGCTAAATCCTCTATGTGTCTTTGGGTTTTCTTGTTAATGAATTCCACATAGGATAAATATAACATGTTATGAGATATGACACATATTATAATTAATATAAAGCATCATTTATACATGTGTTTATGACTTTTCTGATTTCATTTTGGATTAAAGGGAACAAGTATGAAAATGAAAGTATTAAAATTTTAAATAAAAAGTGATTAATTTATTCTATCATTATGATCATGATTATATGAAATACAAATTAGAAGATATATGAATCTAAAATCTAAGTTCTAGAAATGAAAAACCCTAGGGTTATCTAGGGTTAGGGTTTTGAATTAGGATTAGTTTGCAAAAAGATTTAAATTATATTTAAATAAATGAAATACTAATGTGAGATGTATTAAATGAGCTAGGTTATGTAAAAAAATAAGAAAAATAAGATTTTTTAACCCTAATTTAGTACACAAAAATAGATATAAGGTAAACCCTATGTAGAATTAGGGTTTTAAGTAATATTTGAAGTTAGGTCTATTAAATGTTTTTACCTTTTAGGTTTTTAGCTATGCAAATCCTAAGTTTGATTAAATGGTTACGTAGTCTAAATCATTGAAATAATATGCAATAAATAACCATTGATTTGTTATATATTTTGACTTGTTTTGACTATCTAAAAATAGTAATAAATATGTGCAAATAAAGATTTATCTATAAAACACCTAATGTGGAGGATTTGAGTGTTGAAAACTGATATACAAATAGGTCTAAATGTTTTCAACCAGATCCTTATGTCAGATCCTCTCCTTGACAATAGTGCCACATTTGGATAGTAGTGACATGTGGCTCTAGTGTCTTGAAAATATCACTAGTGTCTTTTGTGTAATATTTTTCTTAGATTATGGGTGCACCTAAGCTTATGTTTCTAGGTTTTTTTCCTATGTGAATGAAGTATAAAACTCTATATTTTACATGTAATAGTTAATTTATGATTTTAACCCTAATCCTCCTTTAAATTAGGGCATAAGATAAAAATCTATGTTCATTATTAGGATAGGCTAGACATCCTCAATACCTACTATGAAAAGACTTTCCTACATACCAATACTCTAAGGAGAAATCAATCCTGATGTAGTTCTCTCCACCTAAGTGCTGGTACAAGTGAAAGTGATACTATAATGATAGTGGTCTTGAATGCCTTAAGTGTGATTGATATTATAAATCTATAAAATTTGGGATTAGGTTAGTTTTAGGTGGTAGTATTAAAAATTAGGGTAGAATAGGGATTAACCTTAATTTTTCTCAATTTGTTTCATGTTTAAATAAGTCTTTTGCATATATTTTCCATTTAGTGGATAGAGGTCTAAAAGTCATGTATTTATAGTGTTTCATAGCTTGTGAAGATTAAAATATGCTTAGGACAACCTTAGGAGGGTTTAAATTTTCAAAATATATCCATTATAGAGATTTAATACAAGTTACATTAGCTCTATGTGGCTCTAGTGTCTTTAATGTGGTGCTAATGTCTAGCTGGTAGGTTATTGGGCATGAAGGGCAAGGATCAAGGAATGAAGGTCTGAAAATGTGTTTTATCTAACTAGGGATGCTTTTGGTTTAAAAAAAGGTTGGAAAATTATGATAAAAGGCCCTAGGATAGGTCTAGGGCTAAGCTAAGAACAAGTTGTCTCAATTAGCACTCAAATACCATTTTTAGGTGATTACAAAAATAATCTAATTTTAAAAACAAATTTTATCAAATATTGGGCACCATCATTGTAATCATAGGTTTATACTATATAAATTTTCATTATTTTTATATTTTTTCAATGTTTAAAATGATATAT
This sequence comes from Torreya grandis, assembly GCA_037957365.1. Classification (NCBI taxonomy): domain Eukaryota; kingdom Viridiplantae; phylum Streptophyta; class Pinopsida; order Cupressales; family Taxaceae; genus Torreya; species Torreya grandis. The sequence continues at coordinate 132,308 of JARHVA010003617.1, read as the reverse complement.
ATCTATTGGCCACACATAGATAAACCCTTGGAAGCTAAATTTTAAGTATGCATGCAAAGTGGAGGGAGCTACAAATATTTTGAATTCACCAAATGTTTAACCCTAAATTTATGTGTGAGGCCATCTATGGTTAAGTGGTATTATATTATATTTAAATAATAATTATGAACTAACCTAACATTCTAAATTTATAATATAAAACTAAAATAAATAATATTCTAAATTTATACAACTAAGAGCACTAAATATAGTAAAGTACAACTATTAATAGATATTGCAATGAATTGGAAAAAGTGATGTTTAGTTGTTTTACTATTATCATGTAGGTCTACCTAACATAGGATAAAAGTCAAATATAAGATGATCCTGAAATAGTGATCAAAATTTATGGATATTCTTTGTGTCTTTAAATTCTTGCATCGAATCTAGATAGTTACATTAGTGTCTAACTTTGACATAGGTACAATGTATAAAATATTATCAAGATATGGATGTGACCAACTAGAGCCTTATATTTTTTTTATCACCTTTTTTTCATATATAAAGATCACACACATAGGCTATCACTCTTTTTCAAATGATCAAACCCTATCGTTTTCACCCTTAGAGTGATTCTGGTGAAAATGGGTTAGTGGGCTCATGGTATCAAACTTCATAGAGGACCCATATATCAATATATTATAACTACATATATAATAATTTGAATAGGGCCTTAGAATTATATATTTATCCCCTATGTGTTGGCTTATATTTACATAAGGATGTAATGTGTGATAAGCAAAGGCATGTAGTGACCTAACTTTTAAATTGGCAAATATGGCTCATTAACCACTCTTTAAATGATTAAAAACTTTGAGAATGTTTCTCATATGGTTGATATGGAAATAGGTATTAATAGGACATGTTTTCTCACTTGAATGATTGATTGAGTGCTTCTTGGTATGTTTCCTTGTGAGTTCTTAGTATTTTATAGGTGAGGTATGAATGAAGGTTTATATTATATATATATATACCAATCCCTTTTAAAAATATCTCACACTAAATCACTTAGGTCGACCTTTAGGATATTATTCATTTACAAATTAGATGAATTTTGAGCATTAGACACTTTGTAGGAAAAGTGGACACTTGTGTTGATGCTTGTATCTACCTAGGATGAAAGTATCCATGAAGATATAAGGTAGGTATGGGTCTAAAACTAGAAATGAAGAATAATGATCAGGTTTATATTTTTTTTCTCAATATCTAAGGCCTAGGTCATCAAAATAATAATGGTCAGACTAATATAAAATTAATTAGGCATAAAGATATAGTGAATGTAAACCTTTTAGTAGTAGGTAGGTCCATAAATAAAAGGTATAACCATGATGGATAATTTCCAAGTGTAAAAGACTGAGCTACTACATAAATTATATTTAAGTATATATAGCTATATCTCTCACTCGAGTTGGGTAACTCTCAAATGCAGAGCTAAATGAGTTTCAATTCTGAGCATGTGTGATATGTTTTTATAACCCTAAAGAGGTATAAATCCACTATTTTTTTTACAAAATATAATATTATTACAATATTTTGGTGATTAGGGATAAAATAATTAATTAATAATTCAAAGGATAATGCACAATAATTTTCCATAGATAAGTCAAATTCTTAGTCATCTACTAAGTATCCCAAAACATTTTAGACCTTTAAGATAAAAATTATCACAATCATAAAAATAAACCATCATAATTAAAAATTTATCATAATATTGGGTATGATTCTCATAATGTATTTATTAGTGGTTCATGGTTCTAGTCAAATTCTACAACTTTTTTGTTTTCCAAATGTTTTATGGTTTTGTTGCTCTTGTCATCTAGTTGTGTTTTTTCACAATTTTTAGTCTCTGATGGTGCACAATTAAGTCATAACTCAATCATCTATCTATAAACCTCCTTTTTCAAGTTTTAATCATTTAAATCTTATTTTAGCACATTTTATATGTATAATTATTAATGTATTTACTATGATTACATAGATTTTCATTATGCCATAATTGAACATATTTTGCATAGTGTAATCCACCTTTTGTGCTCTTTTTTAAAAATATTTGGTGAACATAATTATTGCAATCACACAACTTTATGGTTTTATTTTCCTTCCTCCCTAGTGTTTTTTTTTGATATTTTATTGTTTTAGGGGTTTCATTACACCCTATCCTTATGTTTTATCATTAGGTTTCTCTTTTCTTAGACCATGTCATATTTTCTAAGCTTTGGTCCTCTTCCTCTTTGTTTCTTATGCATATTATTTTGTTTGTTATATTTTCCAATGGGTAGATAAAATATGTATGTATCATTTATCTCTATAATGGTTTATACATGGAATATTCATAGCTTTTACATGATGTTAGGATTGATGATAGGTGATTGTTTAATATCTATCAATGTTTCCATGTTTATTTACTTAAAATTATCATATAATTAGTATATGTTTTGAATCATGGTAGGGTTTAATATGATAATAATTATTTATGTGATAATAGAATTTCAATTGATATCTTTATCATTTTTCCTTCTAGCGATACATCTTATATGTCTCAATAATGATTCTTTATGAGGTTGATGTCATATTAACCTAGAGGGATATAGCACACAAGGAATTATTTCATCCTACTTCTTAGTTTCAATATAGAGTAGGGAAATAAACCCCTCCTAACCTTCTTCCTACTCCTATTCACATTAGATTCTAAATAGATATGGATTAGGATATGATATATCAAATTAAGATAACTCATGAAAAAAATTATATTAAATATCTAATTAAAAGGTATAATATTTATAAGGACATACTTTATGAGCCTTATGTTGATGATCAACATTCCCCTGTTCTCAAAATGCGTACCCTCTTTTCTTTAATTTTTTAAAAAGTTCCCAAGATGCCAAGACTTTTAAATCATTTGACTGCATGGAGAATTGATTTAATATGATTCTACAATTTTTGGTTAATCATTCATTTTAAAATAAGGATAAAAACTTAGAAATGTTTAAATTATTTCAAGTCTTCTTCAAGTTTTATTTAGAAATGAATTATTGACCATGGATGGTTCAATGATGTACATACAAGATTTTGCCAAGGAAGCATGACCTAGATCTTTAATAGATATAAACATAACAATATTCATTGGGTTTTATTGAATTAACATTATTTTATGTTTAAGGAATTTGATCACAAAGTTTTGATTTAAAACTTGTTTAATTTACCTAAGATGGGTAATAATGTCTTCAAAAAGATAACTTAGTTTCTCACTTGACCTCATAGGACATCAAATTAAAGTTATGATTTATGATGCCTCATAGGATATGAAACTTTAGAATATGTCCTAAAAGGATAGATGTCCACCTCACCAAGCCTCATGATGACTCAAGGATTCATTGTATCCCATGCAGGGCACCTGGATCAAATCTACCAAGTTTATGAGCTATATGGCATCATCTAAAGGGCTTGAAAGAAGCTAGATATTGAAATTCAAATCTTAGGGATAAATTTAAGGATCTTATCCCCCACTAGAAATCTCATCTAATCCAATCTACCACATGTCCCCTATGTATCTTGCCATAGTGTAAAATCCCACAAGATGCCACCATGTGTCTCAGTGATAACCATCTAGACTCGATCAACCTTCCAAGGTGATGTATGTACCCTTTGGGTTCATTTGAGGTCACCACATGTCCACACCATGTTGCATCCATCCAAATATAATAAGAGTTTTTTAGGCATACACATAGTTGCACCTAAGCCATCCAATCAAGGTTTGATGATATATAGTTGTCCAAGGTGCCTTCCAAGAATGACACTTGGTAGAAGAATAAATGATATCCCATAAGAATGATACATGTTGCCTTTAGGCCCATACAATTATGCCACATGTCATTCCCAAACTATTTCTATCCAAGATCTATAATATCAACTCCAAAAGGGATGCATGTCTCCACTTAAGCCATCTGATCAATTCCAAGTCATTGATAGTTGTTTGAGAGCCTTTTAAGGGAGACACCTATCAAGGAAAGCCATGATTACCTACAAGATTTATGTATGACACTCTCATGGATAATTAGAATTAAAAGGAACTACCAAAAAGCTCATTATGAATTGAGAGTTTCCACATGGTGAGATATAAATGATAAATCATGAAAAACTACATTTTGAGAGTCCACGAGGTAATCAAAAGGTGCCACATATTCAGATTTTGAATCAACTAGGCAACTTAGTCAATACTCAAGCCATAAAAGTACTTAGATGGATTCGAGTGGGTACTACATGTTGAAAGGTGTAAATATTTTGATTTAAATATAAAATTGATGGTAAATCAAATTCAAATTAAATCTAAATCAAATTCAGGTGCAATTAATTTCTAAAAATAATAGTTCAAAGATTGTTTCAAACATATACAAGGTTGACAAGCTCACCATTAATAAAACATGAACTAGGATCACCATCAACATTGCATTAATTAGATCATTCATTCAAAATGTTACACAATCAAGGCTATTTTTATTTACATTTCAAAGCTATATGCATTTATTGTCTCTATTTATTATGCTCTCAAAGTTTGATAAAGCTCAAGCTGTTAATAAATTACACTCCCAACCACCATTATCAAAGCTTGAAAGTTATAAAAAGACATAAAGAGGCATTAGTTTCTACTTGGAGTATTACAATTGATGGCACAAGTAGGTCCTTCTACCCTAGGTAAGATCATTTCCTTTGAGAATGATGGCTTTCTATTTTAGAATGATACTTCATTTGTCTTCAAAGATACTGAATTCATTCCTAAGGCCATAACATCTAGTGACATGCATTGTAGTAGCATATATTTTAATGTAGAAGCATATAGGGATATTGATGAGTATGAATCCATGCCTCATGTAATCCAACTAGGTTTTGATTTTCTTGTCATTAATACAATCGATCTCCATAAGTCCACAACAAATCTAGACGTCATGCCATGCACTGACCTCTTTTATGGTATTTTTGGGAGGTTAAAGTGTGAATATGGGATGCTTAATTAAATATCCCAAGGTCTCCCTATTGTTTTCATAATAGGATTGAGCTTTAAGAAGTATTATGACCTTCCCTCACCATAGGTATAATATAACCAAGTCATCATCAATAATTAGTATGAAGTGCACTCCCTGAAGAAGATATTGGCTTCATGGGTGAATGACCCAATAGGAACTATTTTCATGGATGATCAATGAAAATTACCCATCTAAAAATTTAGATAAGGATTTAGAATTGGCCCAACCCTTCTAAATGAAATATTTGGTAATCCACACATTGCCTATGTGGACATAAGGTCTATTCTATTACTATAAATAATCCTAAAAGACAAGTAGACTCCCCACATGGGGAAATTATCAATAATAAATTGGTGTATATAATTTAGGACACTTGAAATAATGTTTACCCTTTATTTATGATGAGTTACTTGTTAGATGTAATCTATGTAACTACTCAACTAGGTTAAAATTCATGGTCTCTTAATGCTCACTAAATGCTCAAGAGACCATGCATTTTCATTGAATGAGGTTGTGTCAAAATTATACCTAATTGTTTATAAGTTGATCACTAAATACAAGATGTAGAGGGTTCCTCATGAAGTCAGGAAAACCTTGAGAGACATGGGTAGCTACTAGTTATACCCAAACTACATAGTCATCATAATAGGAGTAATGGTAGCCCCTCTGAGATTGTCAAGGTTTATGTCAATGAAGTTAACTGAAGAAGAAATGGCCTATCAACTTATACATAGATTTTATGGATAATTAAATAATAATAAGAAAATGGTCCCCCATAAGGTCCCTTACAAATTGGGTAGGACCAAGATTACCAAGTGGCATGATATTATTATAGCTGCTAAGCATAGGGATTCATACCTATTACCTAAAGTTGACTTCAGACCATAGGATCCTAATAACGTCATTACCAAGAATCTATTAAAATTCAATATAGATGTGGTAATTAAATAAAATCATAAATAAAAATTCCATGAATGGATATATAGAGATACTCTGAGTGATGAGGTGGTGCTCTAGAATGTTACAAAGAAGAACATTTAACTAGAGATAAAACTAGATAGGGAGAAGAAAAAGGAGGATATCTCTAAGTCTCGACCACCACCAACACATGGGAATATTTATGATACTAATTATGAGGAAGGGAAAGATGAATAAGATGAATAAAATATTCCTCTTGTAAGGATTAAGCCAAATAGGCCTCCACAACTTGCCACTTCAAGAATTCATGACTTACCTCCAATATTTGAGTAAGGATGATCTAGTAGTTAGCCTGACCCCTCCTAAGGGCCCACATTAATATTTAGATCTTCTATAGTATCCATTTTAGGAAGGGTAGGTTAGTTTGAACCTACTGCTATTGACCTTGAGGAATTAGAATAAGGCATTGAGATTTCCATGGAAGAAGTGGAGGCACTAGTTGGTAGAAACATTTAGAGAGTTTACAAGAGGAAAAGGGAACCTAAGACCACTATGAGAGGAATAATAACCCCTCAAATATCTTATCAAGTTATTTTAGAGCCTCTAACATAAGTAACTCTATAAGATACCCTTGGAACATAAGCTCTTAATGTAAGTGCCTCACCATTGCATTCTTTTCCAATTGCAAGTACATTACAAACTACTTCTACTTCTACATTTTCTCCTCCTGCCATTGTTCCCCATCAGCTTCATTATCATTAGCAACTATAACTACCACTACTCAATATTCAATTAATACTATCTTGGTCTAAGCTAATGGTTAATTTGGATTTACCATCCCCCATTTCATTTCTCATACCACTACAAATATTTCATCTTCATTAGGCACTAGTGCTAGCTAGGATGTTAGTTCTACTTCTTCCCAGGAAGCAACAACTAGTGCAACATTTGCTATTAGTTCCCCTATATTAGTAAGGCCATTAAGGCCCATTTAAAAAAAATTCACCTTTTCAAAGCCACCTTTGCTTGAATCCCCATTCATTATTTCTATGGCTACAAAGGTGAGTGTGCCTCCAAAATTGCCTTCATTTATTCTAAATATGGGCCCTATAAGAGTTCCATTTGGCACACTTGGACAGATAGACCCAAAAAACTTTCCACACATTCCCATTACATCTATAGCCTCTACCTCAATTACACCACCTCCAATAAATTTAATGCCCACTATTGTTCCAAATTGGATCAAGGATATTATAATAGAAGAAAGATAAGGTAGTCCTCTCTATAACATAGATTGGCATGAGATTCTATGTTGTTATAGGTACCATGAAAAGAGTGGTGAGGAGGCAGGTTTAATAGACCCAATCTAGTTTAGTTATGGCTCATTAAAGTGAAGATTCCCTCTCTAATTTAATAAATAAGAGGAAGGTTAGCCCAAGTGAAGTAGAAGAATATGTAGAGAACCCTATATCCATGGACCAAGCCAATGCATAATCCATAATGGATTTAATGAAAGGTATGTAATAGGAGATGAAGAGATTGAGGGAATAAGCATTAACTACAACGGTAAAAAAAACAAAAGTATAAATAATAAAATAAGTCATCAATGTATTAAATTTATACAAGGTCATGAAGAGAAGGCAAGAAGATTGGACTCTATAGTATAATGTAGTCACTAAATATGACCAAAAACTTGCACTCTATGATGCCAAGTTAGAAAAACTAGCTAGAGTTGTAAGGAGAAAAAAGTTATTAGAACTTAAGGTATTTCCACTTGAAGAGATCATCCCAACATAGACCATAATGATGAATATAAGGAGAATATTGAAAAGGTGGCTGAAATAGGCTCAGGATATAACTGCATCGTTAGAAAAAATAGAGTTCAAGGTTGCCCTCTTGATAAATGATGCTATGGTCACTAAGGTGACAAAACCTGATGGTAGCTTCATGTATGTCCAATAATTTAGGGTTCAAATGAAGTTATTTGTTTCAAATTTCCAACAAGATATAGCCAATGCCAAGACTGCCATTGGGGTGATGAATATTGTAACTTTTGCTAACCAAAGGCTAGAGAGTGTTGAGGCTATTGAAGAAGTGTTGAGGCCTATATTTATAGAGTATGGAAAGCTTACTCAAGAAATTATTGACCTATTTCAGCCTATAATATTTTATTTTGGTCAAATTAACCACGATTACTTAGCGTGCACTAAATTTTGGACCAAGGAAGAGGCAGATAAACAAAGGTAGAAATAGTAAGTTGGTCATTAATCTCCTATAGGGCCTTGAGGAATATTTAGATTTATTTTGTAAATTTAAATTTAGAATATTCCATTGTAATATGTGGTATTTTAGTTATTGTTATTCAAAAGTTAAAGGACACTTGGTTGTATTTGAGCATCTTTTAATGGGCCCACTTGAACTTGTATAGGCATTTTGAGACCTTTATATAGGAGTATTCCCCCTCATTATAAAATAGGAACAATTGATATAGAATTCATGCAAAAGAGCCAAAAATTCATGAGATTGCCTAAGTGATTTATTATGTGTTCTATAGTTTCTACTTATAATTATTTAGATAAATAATGGTTTCTTTTCTACAAATTAATCTAAAAATAATATCAATTTATGCATTTATTGGTTTGAGTTTAAAACTAGGCTAATAAATCTACTAGTTTATGTGCTCTATTTCATATTATTTTTAGCTGAATGTGCTTATACAATTTAATGTGAATGAGTAACTTTCGTGCAACATATACTCTCAAATATATGCATTTCCTTTCCTTTGAATTTTTAACTACATTCATTTATATTTTAGTATTACACTAGGGTCAATAAATGTTAGTTTTATATGTTTTTATCATATAAGTTAGAATAATTTACACCTTTGATCATCTAAAGCAAACTTTCTTTTCTTCCCTACCCTACTTACCTTTGGATCTACCCTATGAATCACTTTAGTTTAGCTCATTATGTAAATATTCATGGTTTTTTTATGCTTGGGAAATAATTAGCAAAGTTTAAAATAATTTTACAAAGATTAACAATAAATAAAGTGTCATTTTGTATAATTTATTGTCCTTACAATATAGTCTACTTGCATACTTACATGTGGTAGCCATATCTCTGTTGTTTTGATATTTTTAGTAGTAGTTGTGTTAACAAATCAAGCCCTGAGTCTTACATGACATAAATTTCACTACTTTCCCCCCATTCCTTAGTGACATAGGGAGCACTTTAAGTGCATCAACAAGAAGGGAAAATTTGGCACTATAAGGAGGGCCCCTATGCAATTACTTTTGTGCATCTTGGTGAAATTATAGTGTACTTCATTAAATATATGCATAACTATTTCAAAGTATGCAAACATTGTTAAATAACATGGAAGATCTAATTTTTTTATGAATATTTGTATTTTTTAAAGGATTATATCAAATTTAGTGTTCATTCATATGAAATTTGATAAATAATCTAGATATTTATGGAAATTTATGCATAAACTTAAAGATAGATGAAATACACTATTCTTTAAGCATATTGAATGTTATTTTGATCATATTTGTAAAGGTTGGAAGAAATTTGGTAAATAATTTGGGTATTTGATATAATTTGTGCAAAGTTCAATCACTAAGACCTCACTTGTACTAAATCTAGGCATTTAAGATCATAATTGCTCCAATTCATTTGGATTTGAGTAAATCTTTGTATAGTTTATGCTGAAAAATGTTTTGAAATGCTCATACACTCTTAGATTATCATATTAGGAATATAAATGCTTTGAAATGCTAGCCTAATACTGATCTTTATAGGTTAACATGTGAAACTAATAGTATTTATGTAGGTATTTAAAACTCTAAGGTTTCAAGGCTTGAATCCTCAAAGATCAAGATAAATCTATTAGATCTAGTTTGTAAAAAGATTTACCTGTAAGAAGTTGACTACTATTTTTAATATTTGACACTTTTGAGGCTACCTTTAAAGTTATTTTGCTCTTTGGTTATTAATACCCATTATGCATCCTAGATTTGCCTAGGATTATAACCAAATTTTGATCTGAACCCAAGGTCCCTTTAACATCCCTATAAATTCATGAGAAGGTAAGAACAAACAAAGGTAAATGTAGGAAGTATAGGATCTAGCCAAATTCCCCATATAACCAAAATTTACCACCCCTCTTTCCAATCATGGCATGGTTAGTTGGTTCATACATGAATGTCCCTGGACTTGTGTATGATTTTCCAAGGAACCTAAGAAAATATTTACCTCTCTTCACCCCCATCAGTAGAGTAACCACTAAAGATAATATAAAGTCATTTAAAGCATATTTTAGGCTTCTTGATGTAATTCATAAAGATGTGGTTTGTCACCTTTTTCCCTTTACATTCTAAGACATAGTTTATGATTGGTTCCTCAACTTCCTAAAAGTTTCCATCACAGGATGGGATCAATTTAGTGATACTTGTATTGCCCAATTTCGTAGGGTAGTAATCCTAGGAGTTTTGTATCAATAGTTAACCACCCTTAAAAGGGAAATAAAAGACCCAATTAAAATATTTAACACAAAGTTCCAAAATATGTTTAGTCTAACATCCCCACCCTATAGGTTGACAGATAATTTGGATTAAGAAATATATAAAAATGTGAAATATATAAAAAATCGTTAGACCTGATGATAGCTATATTCCTAATAAGAGCCTTGAATATTGACATTATGCCTTTGGCATATGCTGAAGCAATCCATATTGATGAGCAAATGCATCCATAGGAGCATCCCATCTTTGCTATACCAAAAAATGACCCAATACTACCTACTTTAAATGTCATACCCAACATGAATCATAATATACCTACATTAAATCAAGTACCAATAATCAAATATTTTCCATTAAACCACATTGTTCCCAACTAGTAGCTAGGGTTATTTAACTAAGTGAATGTCAAAGTACATCCCCAAAATAATATCAATCTAGCATTGGTGCCTATAAATAACACCAATGTTCAAACTGCAACCCAAAAAAATAACTCAAAGCCTCCAAAAGGATAATTAAATTTGATACATAAAACCATTCATAAACTCACTAATGATTTATTATATCTCAAGAAACAAATGGGAAATACTAGTGAGAGTTATAATAGAAATTATAACTTCCAAAGATATAATATAACATTCAATAAGTCTAATAATAATAATAGTGATCCCCCTTGAACAAGTTGGCTGAGATCAAAATTTATGAGTTATCCTTGTCTAACTAGTGCTAAGTGAACAATACCATCAAACATGGAAAACTATACTAAATCAAATTCTATCATTCATTCAAAGCTATTCAGATCCAAATAGAGGATTGAGTTGAATCCCACTAATCAAAGTAATGCTAAAGTATTTGACAATACTAATTATTCTTTTATATCTCTATAAATAGTCCTCATGGTTGATACCTATCATTTTCCTAGTCAAAATGAAAATGAGTTTGAAGATAATGTTGAAGAAGTGCATGCTTTCAAACAGTACCAAAGGAGCAGCTATGCTTATAGAAGTAAGGGTCAAAACCTACCTCTAACAACTTCCACCCCACCTAATAAAATAGATACACCTACTCATTATAGGATAAACAATAATCCTCCACCCTTAAAGGTAAGAAACGTTAGCCAACAATAGAATTCCCTACACAACATTAAAAGGTGGATATAACATAGTGGAAGATGTGAAAAATATCAAGGAAAACATAATGTTGCATGAACTCACTCAAATAATTAAATAACATGATTTTCTATTGAAATCATTAAATGAAAAGCCTAGCTCCAACAAAGCTAAACCAACTCATGTAAATGTGGAAATGTATAAGATTAAGCATAAAGTTCCACCATTTATGTTGAATGTAAGGATTTTTGGTAAGAATCTTCATAATTTCTTGCTAGATTCTAGTGCTTCAGCTAACATTATGCCTTTAAAAATCTATGAAAAATTGGGATTAAATCCAATCAAATTAGAGAAGGTAGTGGTGAAGATGGACAAGTCAAGTGTGAAAGTGGTGGGCTAATTGTTAAATATTCACATGTAACTTGTTCATGAACCCTAAATCCATGAGCTCATCGATAATCAAGTCATTGACATATGTGAGGCTTAAATTTTTTTATTGAGTCATGATTAGACTAAATCATTGAATGTATATATGTCCACTGATTGTTCTCACATGTAGATACCTTGGCATGGGATTCCTAATCAAATTAAAATTGATTAGGAATCTAAAATAAAATACATGATCATTAAATATAATACCAAGAAAAAAAAGGTAAATTACCAATCCTCAAACTTAGGTATTTACACTTTGAAAACCACTAATGTTATTACAGATGACAAGGTGAAATAAGAAAGCAAAGGTTTTCGAACATTTCACTTTGATGGTGGATGATCTAAGCAAGGTTCTAGCATTGGAATTATTTAAAAAATTTTGAAGGAAAATAATATCTAGCCTCTTATAGATTATATTTCACGTGTACTAATAATTTATCAAAATATGAAGCTCTTATTTTAGGACTTCTATTTGTAATCAAATATAAGGTAAAAGAACTGTTAGTCTATGGCGATTCAAAATTAGTTATTAATCAAGTCAAGAGTATATATTAGTGTAATCTTTCCTATTTACTAAAGTATAAATTTATATCTTGGGATTTAATTAAGTATTTTGACTCATTTAACATTCTTTCCTTACCTAGGTAGTAGAACCAATTGGTGGTTTCTCTAGATTCAATAGTAATGAACCTGGTCCCTCCATAAGCTTTAAACTTATAAGAGTTCACTATGGAAATAATTTCATGCCCCTCTGTGTTAGATAATATCATTCACTTCCAAGTTTTTGATGATGATAAGTAGATAATTGACTTCATGTGTAATTCTAGCATATTCTAATCCCACATTATTTATAAATATGATGAAAGTTCTGTACAAAATTCAAAGGATAATGAAAATGGAGTAATCAAACTTAAGGAGAAGCCAATCCCTAAGGAAATGATCTCCTTAGAAAGGATTTTTGACCTAGATAAATAAATAATTTAAGCTAGATAACCCAAGGTGAGAAGAAAAGATTATAAACAAGTCAACCTAGGAAATCCTAGGAATGATCAAAGTGTAAACATAGGTTTATTTTTCACTGATGAAGAATTAAAAGAAGCTACTACCATTTTAACCAAGTTTAAAGATGTCATTGCCTATTTGTATGATGATCTTAAGATATTTGATACTAGTGTGATTACTCACACTATCTCCTTGAAATGGGCCTATAGACCCTTAATGCAAAAATAGAGGTTAGTGAATTTAGTGTTGGAACCATTTATTTATAAATAATTAAATAAATTACTATATTCAAGGATAATATTTCCCATATTATACTAGACATAGGTTGTAAATCTTGTGCTAGTCCAAAAGAAGAATAGAGAAATTAGACTATATGTCAATTTCAAATACTTGAATAGATCCTCCAAGAAGGACAATTACCCCTTACCATCATTTGATGAAGTCATTCAACTGTTTAGTGGGTCTAGAATGATGTCATTCCTTGATAGTTTTTAAGTCTAAAACCAAGTCCTAGTGAATAAGAATGATAGAATGAAAATTGCCTTCACCACCAAGTGGGGAACATTTGCATACAAATGAATGCATTTGGATTGATCAACATAGGAGAAAATTTACAATAAGTAATGGACCATGCATTCTAAGGATTAATAGGTAAGTGCATCATTGTTTACATGGATGATTTTATAGTTTTTATAAAAATAGAGGCTATCACATGATGTATTTGGAACAAGTGCTGAAGAAGTGAAGGAGGTATGGCATTTATTTAAAACCCAAGAAAATTATCTTCTATGTAATTAAAAGAAAACTTATAGGATATTTAATCACCTAGGAAGGTATGACTATTAACCCTAATAGAATAAATACAATTTCAATGGTAGAAATCCCTAAAAAAAAAAAGAGTTGAAAATTTTATTTATCAAGATTAATTTTGTTAGAAAATTTATCTATGGATTTGTAGAGATCGTAAGGACACTAAATGCAATGTTGAAGAAAGATGAAAAGATAGAATGGAATATTGAATCAAAGAAGGAATTTTAGGAAATTAAGTATGTTATTGTTTAAACTCCTATTTGATAATTCCTAATTTTAGAAAAGACTTTTATATATACTCTTTTGCTTTTGATCACACTATTGCCATTGTCTTGACATAGAAAGAGGATGATAAATATCACCCTATAGAATTCATGAACACAACTCGAAGAACATGGAACTTAATTATCTTATTCTAGATAAGTAAGCCTATGATCTAGTGAAGGTCATCAAGAAGTTTAGACACTACATCCTAAGGAACAAGATGTATGACATAGTGTCTGATCCAGTTGTCAAGTTGATTCTGGGATAAAATGAACTTGGAGAATGAAGAGGGAAGTGGATGACCAAACCCCAAGAATATGATATAAAAATTAAATATAATAATTTATTTAGAGGCCAAGGTATAATCCAACTTATTTCAAATATTGATCTATGCATTGACATTTTTCAAGTTTAAGTAGGTCAAGTATATAGTGGTGATTAGTGAAAATATATTGTTCACTATTTGTTGCATTGAGTATGTCCCCCACACCTTAAAAGGTAAAAAAGGGCCCTTGGGCTGAGATAATCTCATTTTATGATCAAAAGGGGAGTCCTTTATAGTAAAAATTATGAGGGGATCTATCTAAGATGCGTCTCTAGAGCTAAAGCCATGGAAATCCTAAACAATTTTCATGACAAGCTAAGAAGTGGTCACCCTTAAAGGCATACCATAGTGCATAAGATATTGAGAGTAGAATACTAGTGGCTAACCATATTTAAATATTCCCACACTCATGTAAAAATGTGTCATCAATGTTAAGTGTTTAATTGATGAGAGATAAAGGTAACCATGCCTTTGTAACCAATGATTTAAATGAGGCCATTTACATAATGGGGCCTCAACTTCGTACAATCCTAACTCCTTATTAGGGAATAAATTTTTACTCACTACCATGGATCATTGAACTAGGTGGATTGAAGTAGTGGCTAATAAGAATAGTAGAGTGATTGAGGTCATCAAATTCCTAAACAAAAATATCATCTCTTAGTTTGGGATGCCCCTGTCTTTAATATGAGATAATGGTCCAAAATTTATGTTAGCTGAATTCACTAAATGGGCATATGAAAAACAAGTAATCATCAAGTCTACTTAAAACTATTACCCTCAGAGTAATGGGGTTGTAGAATCTACCAACAAAAACTTGATGAATGCCATTAAAAAATCTATAGAGAAGAAACCTAGAGAATGGTATTCCTTGCTAAATTATGATTTATGGGTAGACAAAATGAGATACAAATAGGTGCTCAAGGTGTCCCAATTCCTATTGGTTTATAGACAACAACCTATTTTTCCTATCACACTAAAGTTTCCCACCTATGAGTTTATGGATGAATATATGGAAGATGATAAAGGAGTACAGTCCAAAATACTAAACATCATCCAAATGGAACATGTCAAAGATAAAGCATTAAATAATTTTATCAAGTATCAAGATTTTATATAGATATGGTTTGATAAATGATCCAAGGTTAAATCATTTCACATATCAAACTTGGTCCTACTATTGGACAAGGCCCATGAGAATAAGGGATAATATGGCAAGTTCACTCCTCTCTAGATTGGACCATATCAAGTGGCATAAATATTGGGCAAAAATGCAATCAGACTCAAAGACCTACAAGGAAATGACTTAACCTTACCAGTCAATGGGTAGTACATAAAACATTATTTATCTACCACTCTATTGTAAACTCTAGAAGGACAATAGGCTTGTTTAGAGTTAGAGTAGGTAGGAATAGATTGGTTTCCTTTTTTGCTTTTCTTTCTTGTTGTGTTCTTTCTCACATTCCACTTTCTATTTGTTTTCTATTGTGTGTTGTAGCTTAGTAATAAGTCCTTTCGACAAGAATTCATTGTCTCGATCTATGTTATTCTGGTCCTAGAAATAAAAAAAAGGGATTATTGGTTTAAAAAATTAGTCATCCAAAGTTTGGAAATCTCTAGCAATGCTTCAATTTATAAAAGTTGGGTGGGATTAATTAAAAGTTACTTTTTCATGAAAATCCTAAGTGATTTTAAGACTATAATATAGTTTAGATGAATGAAAGTTTTCTTAAATGAATGTTTGAATCTATGTGGACCATCATACTGTCACTTAAATTCACCAAATAAATTATTAGGGTATGAATTGATATCTAAAAGTGAATTATATACATACTATGTCTTGAAAAATCTTTACACCAAGCTAATTCTAGTTCCCAACCATTCTAGTTTATGAATGTAGGTATATAAAAAAAATTGATACACCATGAATTAAAATCATCAACTTCTTTTATATTCTATGAATGGTGATTTAGGCAATCTCTACTAGGGCTATGGATGCCTGGCTGGTAGTAGATCAAGGCCCAAAATGGAGCCAAAGGTATCTTTGTCAGGGCTATGGATGCCTAGCTGGTAATAGAGGAATGTCCAAGCCATCCTCAACTAAGTAAAGTATAATTATATAAAATATAAATAATGCTTAAGTCATTTCATGTTTGATGTCTTGAAACTTGAAATTTATCATTTTTAACCAAGTGGTAATGGTTAAGGAACCCCAAAACACACACATAGTATGATTGTTTACAAGGTTTATACATTATTTCAAGCCTGTGAGACTTCATTAGTTCTAAAAAATAGTTTTGGTACTGACTAAAGATCATAATGAGATAACTAACTTTTGATCCATCCTTGAACATAATATATGGGTTCTAACATTTTGTAATGTTTCCTTGTAGAGGTCTCCATTTATTGATGATCAACATTCCCCTATTCTCAGAATGGGGACCCTCCTTTCTTCAATTTTCAAAAAAGTGCCCAAAATGCTAAGCATTTTAAATCATTTGAATGCATGGAGAATTGATTTAATATGCTTCTATAATTTTTGGTTAATCATTTATTTTTCAATAAGGATTAATACTTACAAATATTCAAATTATTGCAAGTCTTCTTCAAGTTTTATTCAACAATGAATTATTGAACATGGATGGTTCAATGATGTGCAAATAGGCTTTTGATAAGGAAGCATGACCTGGATCTCTAATAGACACAAACATAACAAGATTCACTAGGTTTTATTGAATTAACATTATGTTTTGTTGAAGGCATTTTGTCACAATTTTTTTCTTTAAAACTTGTTTAATTTGCCTAAGATGGGCAATGATGTCTTCAAGAAGCTAAGTTAGCTTCTCACTTGACCTCATAGGATGTCAAATTAAATTTTTGGTTTATGACACCTTATGGGATGTCAAATTTTAGATTGTGGCCTAAAAGGATAGATGCCCACCTCACTAGGCCTAATGACACCTTAATGATTCATCACATCCCATGCAGGAAACCTAGAGTAAATCTACCAAGTCCATGAGCTATGTGACATCATATAGAGGGCTTACAAGAAGCTAGCTATTAAAGTTCAAATCTTAGGGCTACATGTCAAGATCTTAACCCCTATAAGTAAGTTCATCCAATCTAATTTACCACACATCCTCCACATGTCCCACCATAATGTAGAAGCTTGAGAGATACCATTATGTGTCTTGATGGCAACCAACCAAACTTAAGCAACCTTTTAAAGTGATGTGTGTCCCCCTTGGGTTCATCTGAGGTCACGATGTGTTCACTCTATATTGCATCCATACAAATATCATAAAATTTTATGAGGTAGACATTTAGTTTCACCAAAACCATATAATTTAGGTTTGATGATATACAGTTGTCTAAGGTGCCTTCTAATAATGACACCTGGTAGAAGAATAAATGATATCTCACAATAATGATGCATGCCCCCTTTAGGCCCATGTGTTGATGCCACATGTCATTCCTAAATTATTTCTATTTGATATCCATGAGATCACCTTAGAGAGGGATGTGTGTCACCACCTGAGACATATGATCAATGCCAAGTCATCAATAGTTATTTGAGAGCCTTTCAAAGGAGATACCTAGCAATAAAAGTAATGATTTCCTAGTGTGGCACTCTCATGGCCAATCAAAATTAAAAGGTAGTGCCTAAGATCTTGATACTAATTGAGACTCACCATGTGGTGAAATATAAATGAGTCATCACACAAATATGCACTTTGAGAGTTTTCAAGGTAATTAAAAGGTGCCACATGTCTAGATTTTGAGCCAACTAGGTAACTTAGTCAATATTCAGGCCATGCAAGTACTTAGCTAGATTAGAGGTGGCCACTACATATTTAAAGGTGGTAATATTCAAATTTAAATCTAAAATTGATGACAAATCAAATTCAAATTAAAGCTAAATCAAATTTTGGTGAAATTAATTGTTAAAAGCAATAGTTTAAAGATTGTTTAAAATATATGCAAGGTTCACAAACTTTCCATTAATATAGCATGAACTAGGATCACCATCAACACTGTATTAATTAGATTAGTTATTCAAAAGGTTACATAATCAAGGCTATTATTATTTTCATTTTGAATCTATATGCATTTGTTGTCTCTACTATTTACACTCTCATAGTTTGACAAATTTCAAGCTGTTAGCAAATTGCACTCTCGATCACCATTATGAGATCTTGAAAGTTTTAGAAGGATAAAAAGAGACATTGATTACTAACTAGAGTATTGGAAGGGATGGAACAATTAGTTATTTCTACCCTAGGTAAGATTAGTTCCTTCAGGAATGATGACTTTCTATGTTAGAACGGTACTTCAGTAATTCATTCCTAAGGCCATAACATCTAGTGATATGCATTAAAATATCATATATTTCAATGTATAAGTAGTTATGTCTATTTATGAGGATGAAACCATGCCTCATATAATCCAACAAGATTTTGATATCCTTTCCATTAACATGGTTAGTGTCCATAAGGTCGCAGCTAAGTCAGAGGTCATGCCACATGCTAACCTAGTTTATGGTATTTTTAAGAGGTCAAAGTGTGAATACATGCTACTTAAGTCAATATACCAAGGGATACATATTAATTTCATAGAAGGACTAAGCTTCAATAAGTATTATGACCTTCCCTCACCACAAATATAATACAACTAGCTCATCATTGACAACTGGTACAAAGTGCACTCCCTAGAGAAGATCTTGGCTTCATGGGTGATTGACCTAATAGGAATTATTTTCATGGATTATAAAAGAAACTTGCCCATAAAAAAATTCAAATAAGGAGTCATAATTGGCCTGGACCTCTTGAATATAATGTTTATCAATCCACACATTGCTTATGTAAACATAAGGGTTATTATATTGCTATAAATAATCTTAGAAGACCAGTAGATTATCCAACTTGGGGAAATTATCAGTAAAAACTTGGTGTATGAAATTTAAGACACTTGTAATAATGGTTCCCCATTCTTTATGATGAGCTAATTTTGGATGTAATCTATATAACTATTCAACTAGGTCAAAATTTATGGTCTCCTATGCATCAAGAGGCCATGCCTTAACTCTTTTTTGTTGAAGAAGAATTATACCCAGTGGTTCATAATTCAATCACTAATTGTGAGACCTAGAGGGTTCCCCTTGAAGTTAGGCAAAAATTGAGAGATATGGGTAGCTACTACTAGTTATACCTAGACTGCATAGTCATTAGAATAAGAGTGATGGTGTCCCCTCTTAGACTAATAATGTTTATGCTAATGAATCTAGATGAAGAAGAAATGGCCTATCAAATTATACATGAAGTTGATGTAGTATTCAATAATAATAATAAAATGTCCCCCCATAAGGTCCCTTACAAATTGGGTAGGATCAATATTACCAAGTGGCATGATATTATTGTTGCTACTAGGCATAGGGATTCATACCTATTACCTAAAGATGACTTCAGACCATGGGATCCTAATAATGTCATTACCAAGCATTTGTTCAAATTTAATAAATATATGGTAATGGAATACAAGCATCAAGAATAATTTCATGAGTGGATATATAGAGATGCTCTGAATGATGAGATGGTGCCCCAAAATGCTATAAAGAAGAACATTGAACTAGAGATGAGACTGGATAGGGAGAAGAAAAAGGAGGATATCATTAAGTTTCAACTACCACCAGCACATGGGAATATTTTTCATGATGACTATGAGGAAGGTCAAGATGAAGAAGATGAAGATAGAGTTCCTCTTGTAAGGATCAAACCAAATAAGCCTCCACAACTTACCACTTCAAGCATTCAGGACTTACCTACAAGCTTTGAGCAAGAAGGATCTAGCATTCAACCTGACCCATTTGAAGGGACCAAATTAATATCTACATCTACTATGGGAGCCATTCTATAAATTTGAGGTTCGCATAACCCTATTACTATTGAACTTGAGAAATTATAACAAGGCATTGAGCTCCCCATGGAAGAATTGTAAGCACTGGTTGGTAGAAACATTGAGAGAGTTTAAAAGAGGAAAAGGGAGCCTAAGACCATTATAAGAGGAGTAATAACCCCTCCAACATCTTCTCAAGTGATTGTAAATCCTATAATGTAGTAAACTCTATAGTCTACCCTTGGATCATAATCTCTCAATGTAAGTACCTCACCATTACATTCTTTTCTAGTTGTAAGTACATTTCAAATTACTTCTACTTTTATATTTGTTCCTCCCACCATTGTTCCCCCAATGACTTTAGTATCATTATCAACTATAACTACAACTTCTCAATCTTCAATTTATACTAGATTGGTCTAAGCTAGTAGTTCTTTGGGATTTACCATCCCCCATTTCATTTCTCATGTCACTGTAAATATTGCATCTTCATCAGGTAATAGTGTTAGCCAGGATGTTAGTTCCACTTCTTCTTAAGTAGAAATAACTAATACAACATTTTATATTGGTTCCCCTATATCATTAATTCCATTAAGGCCCATTTCAAAACTTTTATCCTTTCCAAATCCACCTTTTCTTGCATCCCCATTCAATATTTCTATGGTTGTAAAGGTGAGCATCCTTCCAAAATTGACTTCATTTATTCTAAACATGGGTCCTAAAAGAGACCTATTTGGCACACTTAGGTAGATAGACCTAATAAACTTGTCACACATTCCTATTGCATCTCTAGCCTCTACCTCAATTACACACCTCCAAAAAATCTAATGCTTACTATTATCCCAAGTTGGGTCAAGGATATTATCATGGCATCAAGACAAGAGAGACCTTAGGTAGTCCTCTTTGTACCATAAATTTTCATGATATTTAATGCTACTACAAGTACCATGAAAAGAGTGGTGAGGAGGTAGGTTAAAAATCCCCATTCTAGCTCAGTTGTGGCTCATGAAAGTGAAGAGTCCCTCTTCACTTTAACAAATAATAAGAAGGCTAGCCCAAGTGAAGTAGATGAGTACGTAGAGGACCTTGTATTCATGGTCTAAGATAATGTAGAATCCATAGTGGATTTAATAAAAGGTATGCATCAAGAGATGAAGAGATTAAGGGAACAAGCATTGCCTATAGTGTTAGAGAACACCACAGTCCAAATAATAAATGTAGAGATTTATGTTTGCAATTTATACAAGGTCATGAAGAGAAGGAAAGAAGATGGGACTCTGCAGTATAATGTGATCATTAAATATGACCAAAAAATTTCACTCTATGATGCCAAATTGGTAAACCTAGCTAGAGTTTCAAGGAGAAACAATTTCCTAGACCTTAAGGTATTGTCACTTGAAGACATCATCCCAACATAACCCATAATTATGAATAGGAGGAGAATATTAAAAATGTGTCTAGAATAGGTTAAGGATGTAACTAAATCCTTAGAAAAAATATATTTCAAGGTTTCCTTCTTGCCAAAGGATGTTATAGTCACTAAGGTGACCAAACCTAATGGTAGCTTCATGGATGACTAGGAATTTAGGTCTCAAATGAAGGTATTTGTTACAAAATTCCAAAAAGACATAGCCAATGCCAATACTACCACTGAGGTGATGAATATTGTAGCTTTTGCTAACCAAAAGCTAGAGAGAGTTGAGGCTATTGAAGAAGTGTTGAAGCCTGTACTTGCAAAGCATGGAAGGCTTATTCTAGAAATATCTAGCCTATTTTGGCTTATGATCCTAGATTTTGATCAAATTGACCATTATTACTTAGTCTGCATTAAAGTTTGGACTAGGGGAGAGGTAGAGAAATAAAAATGATAATAGAAAGCTAGTTAGTAACCTCCTCCAGGACCTTGAGGAATATTCAACTTTATTTTGTAAATTCAACTTTAGAATATTCTATTATAATATGTGGAATTTTAGATATTGTTATTCAAAATTTAAAGGCCACTTGGTTATATTTGGTCATCTTTCAATGGGTCCACTTGAACTTGTATAGGCATTTTGAGACCTTTATTTAGGGGCATTCATCCTCATTGTAAAACATGAATAATTGATATAGAATTAATGCAAAAGAGCCAAGAATTCATGAGATTATCTGATTGCTTTATTGTGTGTTCTATAGTTTATGCTTCTCATGATTTTAGAGAATTAATGATTTCTTTTATGCTGACTAATCTGGCAATAATATCAATATATGCATCTATTGGTTTGAGTTTAACACTAGGCTAACAAATCTACTAGTTTATGTGTTCTATTTCATCTTATTTGCAGTTGAATGTGCTTATGAAATTTTATTTGAATAACTTTCATCCAACATATGCTCTTAGATATATGCATTTTCTTTCCTTTGAAGTTTCAATTGCATTCATTTATCTTTGAGTATTACACTAGGGTCAGTGAATGCTAGTTTTATATGTTTTTGTCATAGAAGTTAGAAGAATTAACACCTTTTATCATATAAATCAAACTTTATTTTCTACCTTACCCTGATTACCTTTGGATCTACCTTATGAATCATTTAAGTTTAGCTCATTCTATAAATATTCATGGTTTGTTTGTGCTTGGGAAATAATTGGCAAAGTTTAGAAAAAATTCACAAAGATTAGCAAGAAATAAAGTGTCAATGTGTATAATTTTTTGTTCTTACAATAGAGTTTATTTTCAAAATTAAAAATGGTGACATTTCTCTATTGTTTCTATATTTTTAGTAGTAGTTGTGTAAAAAAATCAATCCTTGAGTCTTTCAGGACTTAAAATTGAGTTCATTACTTCCCCCCCATTCCCTAGTGACACAGGGAGAACATTAAGTGCATTAACACCTTACATAATACTATTTTACCACATGAAACTAAACTAGATTACTTTAATTCTATTTTTTAAAATATCCAAGATAGTGAGAACCCAAATTCTTTTGAGAAGGACTTATCTCCTAAAAATTTGTACATAAAAAAATTACCCTTGTACATTCAAATTATCATCTTAAATAAAGGAATCAAATGGGTACTCATAGATAATGGTTCAAGATTAAATATTTTTAGTGAAGCTTTCCTTAATTCACTTGGCATTGGACGTCAAGATCTTAAAAAATTGGAAATGATGATAAAAGTCTTTGATTATCAACCAAGAAATACTTTAGGAATAATTTGTTAGAGGTACAATATACTGAGAGGGGAGGGGGTAAATCAGTGATTATAAACAATCCAATTTAATTTAAAAACCCTTGAATATACTTAAGCATTCAACACAAGCATTTATGAACATACATATCATTCATAGTAGTAAATAATAAACATAATGCAAGATCACATACATAACACAAGATATATGTGGGAAACCCTATTGGGAAATAAACCCCACTCTCAAGCTTGTAAACACATGGACTACTATCCTATAAGATGATCAAAAAAATATACTGACCAAGTCCTTTTGATAAGGAAGCTTCAGTCAAGTCCTTTTGACCTAAAACCTTGATCAAGTCCTTTTGATCAAAGGTCTTTAGTGAAAACCTATTTCACAAGGAGCAACTACCCCTAAGGAAGATCAAGACCTTTAGACACTCATTAAGATTAACACTTACACCTTAGAGATGATGTCTTCAACACTTGATGATATACCTCTTGATTATCTAATAACTACACAAACTCTCTATCTCAAACGTACCTCTCACATAGGCAAGTCATAAACTCTTTCCTTCTTAACTCAAACTATCCTAATCTACACACTTAGACCTATTTACATATCCACAAACTAAAAGAGCACTATCCTAATATTAGGAACATGACCTACATGCCATAAACATATTAAACCAACTATTATTCTCATTAACTCCACCAACATGCACACTACCTATCCTTCCCTCACACACACATGCCTCTCTCTTATCTCTCGTTTACAAGTCTAGAACCCAACACATTTGGTTGTAATATATATATATATATATATATATATATATATATATATATATATATATATATATATATATATATATATAGAGAGAGAGAGAGAGAGAGAGAGAGAGATAGAGAGAGAAATCATGAATTAATAAAGATCATAATATTTATTTTTTGGCCATAATACATTCCTTCATCCTTAAGGTATCTCATATGTGTCACACAATAGCACAATCCCCTTTCAAAACAGGCCTAAGTCACTTTTAGGTCTTATGGAGACCCATCCACCTTTTTGATATATATCCATGAAAATTAAGAACACAAGACCATTTACAAATAAATAGGTGCACTCCTAATATCCCCTAGGACATCCTCAAAATTTCATAGTCACTTTAGCTTACCTTTGTGTATGCCCAATCAACTCAAACTGAGACCTTATACATACAAATATCATTACTAAAAATAAAATCAACTTATTAATCATTGTTAATACTCAAGATAGACTTATCACACCTCCAAAATACTCATATAGTCTATAATACTCCCCAAGATATAATTCACCATGAAACATGAAAACAACAACTACATGAGCTTAAATATCCTTCTCAAGTCACTTGCAGAACATATATAAAAACATAGTCAAATTTGGAGCTCAATAACTCTATCGTCACACACTTCTAAATATTCAAATCCATATGTATAGGTGCACCTCAAAGTTTCCTACCACTTTTATTTTTAATATAATAGCAAATTTGACTTCTATCAAAAGTTATGGTCCAAAAATCAGACACTAGTCTTTCCCTTAGTGATTTCAAATATTCAAATAGAAATGGTCACAGTTAGACTTTCACCACATTCCAATCATCTCGTGTCTTCACTGCTTAGATTAAATACACTCCATCAATATTGATTGATATTTAATGTATAGGAACCAATGCTCAGATGTTAAACCTCTATCACTTTGACCACATCTTGTACATCCTTAAAATATTAACTTAACACACTCCATCGATCTCTTTGGATCAATTAGGTCTTTATCGATTAACGCACACCATCGATCAATCTATATAATTTCCCACTTGCTATTGGATCCTTATCATGTACCTTTGCTTAGAGTTTAAAAATTTATGTACCTATCCTCATCTTATTTCCTCTTGACATCTTGGATCCATACCTACCATTGATCTTGCTCAAGATTTAGTACTTTAAAAAATGACTAAGTATGGAGATCTTATCAATATGCCTAAGAATCCATTTTTAATCCATAATAACTTCTTTTATACTTTGATGTGGGATCTCAAATTTAGACTAATGATCTCCTCACATAAGAGAATCTAACCATGTGTCATAATTCTCTTGGAATTATCACACATGAGAGATATAATACCATTAAAGTGCCTTTTCAAAATATTATATCACAGATCCAACCATGTCAAAATCTATCTAGAAAACCAACTTTGCTCTTGTATAGGTCTTTTTGTGCTTGAACTAATTATATAAAATTTAGCATAAATGAACTAGGATCACAAATAAATAAACTTATATGATCATTTTCTCTTGACACATTCACACATGTAAGATATAACACCATCAAAATTCTCACTTGGCTCTTTCTACCACATTGCAAAATTGGCTATGTATGGAAAAACATAGTCAAAATGCTTGTGATCCTAACTTTTCACATGCATATATCTTGATACGCTACATTACATGATCTAAAAATTATCAAAAACAAACTAGGTCCAAAAATAAATAAACCCATATGATCACCTTCTTATGAAATGTACACACGTGCAAGATCTATCATCAAACTACTTACTTGACTCTTTCTGGCCATATTGTAAATTTGGCTAAGTATGGGAAAATAGTGAAATCTATCTTAAAATCCAAATTTTCACCCTCATATCTTTGACCATAATTTGATAAATGAATTGATATATGGTGCATAGCAATTATGGACTACTGTGATCACAACCATATAACCAGCTCCTCTTGAATCATTCATACATGGAAATGGTGATGTCATCAAATTGCCTACTTAGATTTTCTACCATTAGACCCAAAGTGTCTAGATGAGAACTATGATCAACCATATGAATTACATTCATGTACATAAGCTCTCAAATCATATATAACATCTTAAGGACCTATTGTACATAATTTAATACCCATACTATTGATTTTAGTTTACCCCTATTTCTAAAAAATAGGGATCCTCATGATTACTTTAAACCTTAACACTAAAAACTTGATATTCTGTACTTTATTAGAATTTGAAGATCATCCACACCTGTTGAGTTGGTTCATTTATTCATGGGTTTTTCTTTAACCTTGCCTAATGTTGTTGATATTTGGCCCTCATGTCTCAATTTATAGGTTTCATGGAGCTCTTATTAATGAATCATGATGGGATTTTCATAGTTTATCCTCATTCAAGCCTTTACTAGCCTTTGGTTTGTAAGATTTCATGGTTGGATTCATGTTTTGAAGCCCTCCTTCAAAAAACCATAGCTTAACCCTTGGTTCAAATTCAAATTTGGCAGGAGCAAATTTAATGGGAATATTTTAAAAAATTTCTTTAGACTTAAGCCTAATTTTATGCTAAGTCTTGGTCATGTTTTTAACATGACTGAACCTTAGCCTAAAATCATGCTTGGTCCCTTTATGTTTTTCCCCCTTTTTCCCTTTATTTTAACAAATTCTAATGTTCATGTGTGTAGGGCCCTTTATTTTCCTAGCTTGACCCCATCATATCACATGGTCCTATTTTTTACATACTTAGCTTAAAGTCTAAGTCCTAAGGCCTCATCCATGTTTATTAGCATGAATAAGACCTTAGTCTTAAAAATTTATCCTAAGTTTTTATGTTGACATGAGCCATAACTTAAGCATCTTGTCTCCTTATAGGATCAATGGCTCTTGTTTCATCATGGAAGATGATCAAAAAGATCGAAGGAAACCCAATGGATCTAAAGCCTTTAACCTATCAGACCAATCCCACATGAACCCTAAAACTTGATCAATGATTCATGATTAATTGATATCAAATATCTAATGGTGCATGATCATCATTAAGGTTAAAATTTTCTCTTATCAAACATAAACTTAACCTAAGTTTTACACTAAGGTCTCATTGTATTTATTAATAAAATGAAACCTTAGGATAAAACTTATGCTACGGCTTTAATATTTGAAAAAGAGCTAATCATGTACAAGTATTTAGGATCATGATCGATGGCCCACAACTGCTCGCATAAAATGATTTGATGGAATAAATGTAGTGTTTAAATGTCAAAGGCCTAAGAAACCCCTTGAAGATGACAAATTTCACCATCTTAGGAACCCATATCTAGATCAACACTTTACAGACCCTCTCTAGGGTCAAACAAAGTCAAAATCTTAGGAGTCCTTTGGACTTGATATGTGGCATTCTCACATTTGAGCTTAGTTTTAAAATGGCCCCATGCATTAATACTTAAACTCAACCTAAGTTTTTATCCTAAGGTTTATTTTATTTTCTTAATACAATAAACCTTAAGCTAAAACCTTAGGTTATGATTATAGTATTCAAAGGGACCCATTTTATTATACTTTTTAGACTTAGGCTTTTAACTTAGTCTAATTTTCATATGTGTTTATCTATGAGATAACTTTATCCTCATCATGATTGTAGGGACCAATGGCATGCATGTGTTAGGATCTTAATCAATAGTCTATGTTTGGTCATGATAAATTGATTGGATGAAGTGTGTTAAATCCACAATCTATGGACCTATGAACTTCATGAACTTAAATTTGACATTCTCACAAACATCATTTGACACTCATGAGGTCATCATTGACATCCATGAGGCTCTCAAATTTAATATCATCAATTATTTTGCTTAAACATAAGGATATGCTTCAAAATATTGCTAAAATATTATTACTTGCATTGCAATTTAATGGGACCCCCTTTTGGGAAGTAAAGAACTTAGGATATTTGAACTTTAATGATAGAATGACCTTGTGGTCTAATATTTATAGCAATAGAATTAATCTAAGTCTTTATCATATGGTTTCAATTGTATTTGTTAACACGATAAACCTTAAGACAAAGACTTGTATTATGTTAACTAGAAATCCCTATGCCACAAAACTTAGCTTAAGAATATTTTTTAACCTAAAGTTTTATCATGTTTATCAACACTATAAAACTCTAAGTTAAAGCCTTACACTAAGTCTACTTATTATTTGGGTCTCCTTTTATATGTGCTCTAAAAACTTAGCTTAAAATGTTTTAGCCTAAAGTTTATGAGGTGTTTATTAACATAAAATAAAATTTAGCCTAAGTCCCTTCCTATATCCCATTGGTAAATAAAGTGTGTTAAATTTATAGGATCAATGAAATATTATTCATCATAAGGATTAATCAGATGAAGCAAAAAGATTTCATGAATCTAAAGCCTTTGATCCATCAGACCAATGGCATGCATCCACTTAGATAATGATCAACGGTCTATGCTTCATCATGGAGGATGATTGGATGGAGTGAAATCGATAGAGATTATTCAACAATCATGATATTGACATATGGTGAGCATGCATTCACTGACAAAATGCAAATCCCAAGAAGCCTACAAACATGCCAAGTATCATAACCATAGAGCCTAATACAAAGATAACTAATAATGTACAACCCCCATGATCACAATCAATGATCTGTATTGATCCCTAAATAAAGATCCAATATCATGAAGTAAAATAAGGATTTAAAATACAATGGATAGATCCTCTAAGGCATCTATGAAAAATGCTATGAAAGCTACCAAATAGATCCCATTTAGGCACCACACAAGAAAAAAAAAACAAAATTGAAGATTTTATGAGCATAAAAAGGCAAAAGTATAAATTCAAGTATCTAAATAAAATATAAGTCACAAATTAACTTAAGTCTAAGATACCATCACCATTAAAGTTAAAAACTATCCTTAGCCTCCACAAAAATACCTAATTTGAATCCAAATCAATCATAATCAAGCCATAAAGAGTTTGATTGTTATCTAAGTAAGAACAAACTAATCTAGAGGCTACTTGAAGACCATTAGTGAACAATTTTCAAGCTTCACATTCATGGAAGCTTAGAGGTAGAAACAAATGGATGACACAGAGTTATACCTAGCTTCAGACAATGAGGGAAGGATCTTCAAGGATATAGACTTTGATGCTATTGTATTAAACATCAAAAATAGAAAATGATTCAATATTTTTTTAACTATTGAGGAGATGAAATACATCAAAAGAGAAGAGTAGAATAATGATATGATCCTCTAGAGATGCAATGACCTAGTATTTATCCAAATGAACAGCTTCCACTATGATTCTTTAAAACTTGAGGTATTTCATTGCATCAATGTTATCACCCCCATTTTAATTGTTTATAAAATTGAGAAAGATTGGATAGTTCATGAGAATACTTTAAAAAATTTACCATATATTTCCTCATTCACAATTAAAAGCTACTACAAGCTAGGCAATTCCCAAATAGACTTACCTACAATTAGAGCATGGACTAGTAAGAATGACTTGAACATCATCCTTGCCCCATGGATGCTTACTAGAACCCATGTAATCCAAGACCCTACTAAGAATATTCCAATTTCCCAATTTAGGGAAGGGTTTAGAATAATCATGAACTTGCTGAATATGTTATTTGGAACCCCTTCTACCACACATGTTAATAAGATCTAGGTTCCCTATGTATACTTCATGGTAGAAAAAGGACTCACAACCCCAATTGGTGAGATGATTAACATTTGTTTGAAACAATAGTTCACAACCATTAAGAAGAAAACCAAAAACCACTTTTTCATGATGTCCTATGTCCTAAATGCCCTCTTGGCCACCACTAATATCCTTGACATAAAAATTGGTCACCTAATGGAAGACAAACTATTTCACATCACTATTCCAAGTTATACATATTTAAGTATAGACACAACATAAAATTCATTTGTGATTGTGTATATCTAGCTTTGGTAGAAGCTATCATAGGGATCCCCATGTGTAGATTCAGCCTTCTGGACAAGAAATATGTGGATTTTATTGGAGACATCTAGTTATATCCATATTTCATAGTTATAAGAATAGAGGGGACCTTAGTTCAGCCCCTCAAACTACTAGTCCATGTGCCAACCAAATTGGCTAAATAAGAATTTACATACCAAATTTTCAATGGTATAGATGATGTGTGCAAGAAAAAAAGGAAAGGACTCCTTTATCCCTTACCTTTGACCATTAGAAGAACTATGCTACAAAATTGGGAGAATGTGAATGTCATCTCCAAGCATAGATACTCCTTCAACTTACAATTGGATGATCTAAAGAAATGGTACCCTCATAATAAGGTCATTGAAAATTTGAAGTAAAAAATCATGAACTACCCCTATGAGCATAGGCTTGGTGTTTATGACATGATGTACATCAAGGCCACCAATTTCATAGAAGTGTTGGATAGGTTAAAGAAGTATACCATTAGGCTTGAGGCCACGCTGGCTTGGGATGAGAAGTCTCCTAGTGAGATTTGGTAGATGGGAGCCCTATAGTACTACTTATTTCCTAGACCCTCTTTTAGGCCCCCTTAAAATCAACCAATACAACAACCCCAAGCACAAGTGGCACAAAAACCTAGGAAAGATAAATTAGAAGAGAGACCTAGTGAAGGGACATCATCCTCAACTTACCTTGATGGACCAGAGTCCCCAATAAAATATATTAACATGATTTCACTAGATCTTTATGACATAGTAGAAGATGCACTTAAGGTGCTTACTGAGGCATATGGATAAGAGGAAGAAGACTAGGCTAAGGAACTTCATGCCCAAGCTAGGAAAGCAAGACAAGAAAAGGGCAAGGAAATTACAATGGACCTAGTTCAATTACACCCCTCAAAAAGAAGGCTGAGTTAGCATTAGTCTCAATCACAAAGAAGAATCCAAAGTTAACCTTCACTCATCCTTTGAGTGAGGTTAACCTATTCAGTGATGAGAATCCCATCCATGGGCCAATAATCCCTAAATGGTTCATTTATGGGAAGATGTAAAATATTCCAACATTGCAACATTCATGGGCCTTGACCATAATAGTTAACATTACTGTCTATGATGAGTTCAATCCATGGATAGTGGCTTTAATGAAGGAATAATAGGAAAGGAAGATGAGCACCATATAAGGTTCAAGTGACATTCAATAGACACCCTTAGAGACTTAGGGAACACATAGATGGAGGTTTCAAAACTTCCAAAGATCATAAATTCAATAATAAGTGTGTAGTTTAATCCAAAGACAACATGTCTAGAGAGAGTGACAACCGAGAAGATCATGGTTGGGAGTGAGGAGTTCACCTTTCAAAGAGTTGAACCTTTTGTGGGATTAACTCTAGTAGGAGGTTAGGAATCGTGAGAACACCTAATCCATGAGGAAGACATAGTTGGACTAGTTAATGCCCATTTATCCCAACTAAAATCAAGCATCAAAGGCCTATATCAGAAAATAGAAAACTTATAGAGGTAGAAGGAGAACCTTGAAACATAGGTTGTCTTGTCAATTGTAGAGGATATGATAAAGATATTTGATGTATATTTCCATGATATGTTTAATTCCTTTAAGGACATGAAGACACAATATATCCGTTTATCTCACCTAGATGAAGTAGCCAAGGGCATGATAGCTTAATAGAAGAATTAAAAAGATAAAATCAAGGAACTCATCAACATAATGGTTGAGGATAGGATCCCTAGTTTTAGAAACATAAGCCTTAACCTCTTGAATATTACTATGGGAATAATTTTTGATAATGCCTAGGGTTTAAGCACATGGTTAAGGAACATAGAGATGTTACTAAGGGATGATTAAGAACTAATAAGTATAATTGAACAACTTCTTAGAACCATGCTTGCTATGCCCTTCACACTTGGCTCCCTGAGCATCATTGTTGATGATAAATATAAGTTTAGGTTCACTTTGGTTATGTAAGAGGTTAGGAGAAAGAGTCAAGGCTAGTTTGGAGGTGATAATAGTAGGATCATGGGCATGACCCTAACTATAGAGGAGAAAATTATTAAAGTAAGAAGTATCAAGGAAGCAATGGCTAAAAATGACAAAGATTTTGATGATTTGGTGGATCAAGAGGATGAATTCCTATTGGATCTAGTTATCAACTTAAGGATAATTGATGAGAAACATCTAAAATCCATGAATATTCTTCAAGAACAATAGGGTAGTTCTTCACCACAGGGCCCACTCAGCTGGCTAACAATATTCTACTTTGTAAGAAACTTTGTAATATTTAAAAGTAGAATACTCTTTTTGTAAAGGCATGTGAAAATTTTTAGCACATTTTCCTATAGTTTAGTCTAATTTCGAAACAAGAATGTATTCTATAAATTTGTAAAAAGGATAGTTGTCCTTATCTGTTGTATATTTCTAATCTCATGACTGACTAATGTACTACCTTAGTCTTTAATAAAAGGAAGTATTATCATTTTGTAAAGGGAGAGAGTTTTTAGAGAAAAAAATATTTTGTATACTCAGAGTAATTAATACAAGTAAGTAATACTGAGAAGTTTGTCCAAATTTGTTTGTGTCAATTTTTATATGGCTTCTCTCTCATTTATCTATTAGAGGTCTAAATTTGAATGGTTTTCATTGATTCTTGATATAAATATGTGAACGTAGAGATGTTAATTTATGTTTATACTAGGTTAATTAAAATATATTAGGTTCATTTCATTTCTCTTGCTTCCCTGGTAGATGTGCTAATGCAATTTGCCTGTTAAGTAAATCTTTAAATTGAATCTAGTTCCTTATTTGCATTATTTTATCCTTTCCTTAGACAATTGCCTAGTACATGGTAAGATCTATGTTAAATATATTTCATGTCATGTATTGGTTTGAATTTATGTCTTGATGAAATCTAAACTTTACAATAATATTTGAACTAAAAATTAGAGCATCTTCTTTCTGCCCTACCCTTCCTTTTGCTTCTTTTGAACAAGTCATTGTAGTTTAAGTTTCACTATAAATATTCATTTATATTAAGTTTTAGTTTATAACTTGATCAAAAATTCATTTATAATATCATAAATCTCTTATATTTCACTAAGTTTGGCCATGGTGACTCCCAATCACTAATCGATATAAATATTATGGAACAATTTATTTCTCTATTGCTATTTCACCATAGGTAACCAGATTACCATAACCTACTACTCATGATTTGAATTCCATGAATTCTAAAATGATAGGTGTTATTTAGACACTAAGAGTACCTATGGTACATCTAGAGGCATAAACAAAAAATAAGATTTCATTGGCACTATAAGGAGGGCCATCTTTGATATTTTACAAGGTTTTTGATAATTATGATGTGTTTTGATCAAATATTAGTGTTATATTTACATATTTTCACAATTATTTGCTCAAAATTGTAAACATCATCAATTTTCATGGTCTTTGATCCATCTTTGTGATTCCTTTAGATAAGGGTCAAGAGTCTTTAAGGATAGATTTGTCATTCTAGTAAAGATAACCTGAGATTAGAAGATCCAAAGTATTTGAGGTTAGAAAAAATTATTTTGATCAAAGATTAGTGGATATTTTATAGATCTAATTTTATTTAAGCTTATAACTATAAATATTGATCATAGTTATGTATTTAGAAACATATTTGAGCTAATTTAGTTGAATATTGACATCCTTAATTTTTATTTACATAAATATTTACAAAATTTGGTTAATGTGTAAGTCTAATCCTTGTTCTTTGTAAAGGTTGATTTGACACATCGTATTTCAAACAGGGTCCAAAGTCCTCAAGCTGGAATTGCCAAGAATTTGAATAAGATCACATTCAAAAATAAGAGAACCTTTGATGAAACTAGACATACATAGGAGGGCCAGGAGAGACAAAGGTAGATATAGGCATTTGAAGTCTTTACCAACTTCACCACTCTAAGGTATTCCTAATTTCAACCTTCATCAAGGTATGGACTAGTTAGAAATATCTCCTATTAATTTTCAAGGTGTGGTTCATGACTTTCCTCATAATCCAGAAAAGTATTTACCAACTTTTAGTCCTAGTGGTATTATGACAATAGAAGAACATGTTAAATCCTTCAAAGTTGCATTAAGATTACTAAATGTCACTCATAAATATGTAGCATGTAGGTCGTTTCCTTTCATGTTTAAGATGTTGCTTATGAATGGTTCCTAAACCTACCTGATAATTACATTACCACTTGGGATGAGTTCAATAACATTTTCATTGACTAGTTTGGCAAAATCGTCAGCCCTTGTGCCCTATACCAATAATTTACCATCCTCAAAAGGGATGCCAATAAACATATAAGAGGTTTTAATGATAGGTTATATAAGATGTAAAATAGAACCATTGACCCTTATAAACCTAATCAGGCATTAGCCTTGGAAATATATAAAGATGCTCTTGATCCCATGACTTCAATAACCATAAAGAGAGCTTTATGTCTTATGAACATGTTATCTTTATCCTATGATGAGGCTATGATCATTAATGACTAGATGCAGTCACAAGGTTATATGGCCTACTTTATTCCCAATGTCAATTCAGATATGCCTACCTTGAATGTCTTTTCTAATAACAACCATAATGTGCCTACTCTCAATCAACTCCAAAATCTAAACCAATTGTCTCTAAGACATGTTGCTCCTAACCATATTTTGGGGTTCTTAAATCAACTTGATAACAATGGATTTAATGAAAATGATCAAATGGCATTCTTACCATCCACTAGAACTAGTAACAACTAGGTTCATAATTCAGAAGCCCCCAAAAATGAGAATGAGTCCAATCTAAAAATGGTCCAAAAACTAAGCACTAACTTCCTTCAGCTGCCAAAACAAGTTGGTAATAATAGAGAAAATTATGGAAGAAACTTCTGTTTCCAAAGGTTTAATAGGCCTAATAATAGGTTTAATAATGATAGTTTCCATAATAATAAGAATAGTGAACCATCTTCTGAAAATAAGACTATGGATATTAATCTTATCAATATTGCTTTGTCTGATTACTATAGAGTCCATTTTACTAATAAGAATGGTGAAATTGATCACATTAAATTTTGTAAAGCTTTCAAATCCTTTCAATAAGAGTTGGAAACTTTTGAGGTAGTACCTAACAAAGATAATGGTGTAATTAATTTAGGATCTAAGCATGCTAACTAGACCTTCATGGTGGAAATGTTTGATTTCCCCTTACAACAAGACAATGAACTTGATGATGTTCCTGAAGAAGTTCATATCTTCTAGTAATTCTTGAAGAAGACATATCCTCTAAGGAATACAGAATAAAGGCATCCCTTGACTACTTATACTCCTCTAAAAAACCTTGGTACTCCTTTAGATACCACTTCAGACAATAATCTAGAGCCTCCAAAAGGAAGTACTTCTAAACTTATTACTGATACTTCTAATTCTTCTAATAAGACTAGTTATAATATTGTAGAGGACATGAAGAAAATTAAAGATAATATTACTTTGAACTAACTAACACAAATAACTGAGCAAAAATATCTATTCCTAGAGTGTTTTCCAAGAAGCTAAACAAGATTTCCAAGACTGATAATGCAAATATAGCTATGTACAAAGCTAAATAGAGTCCCCACCCTTCTTTCTCATAGTTAGAATGATTGGTAATAACTTGCATAACTATTTATTAGATTCTAGTGACTCTAAAAATATTATGTCTATAGGTGCTTATAAGTAACTTGGTTTAACTCCCATTAAGTCTGATAGGGTTATCACCCAATTAGATAAGTTTAGGGTCAAGGTGGTTGGATAATTGTTAAATGTCTACATGTAACTGGCTTCTAAGTCAAGAGTCCAAAAATTTATAGATATCCAAGTGGTAGATATCCTTGATGCATATAGACTAATTTCAAGTAGAGAATGCACAAAGGATTTAAATAGATATATGTCCATAGATTATTCACACCTATGGCTACCTTGGAAAGGAGTTCCCAACCAAATTAGAGTTGAAAGGGAGCCCAAAATGAAACACATGATTACTAAATATAATGTTGTCAATGAAAGGGTCAACATAATTTATTCTTATTTATGAGTTTTCACCTTATAAACTACCAAAGTATGTGATCCTAAAGCTTCTAATGCTATTTTTAGGTTATGGAAGATGTTTTTTGATGGGACTAGGTGTAAAGCTAGATCTAGAGTAGGCATTGTTATCATTGAACCTATTGGTAAGAAATATCATGCTTCTTATAGACTCCAATTTCCTTGCACAAATAACCTTGAATAATATGAGGCTCTCCTCTTAGGTCTATAATTTTCCATAAAAAACAAAGTTAAGAAACTACTAGTTTATGGTGATTCAGGACTAGTAGTAAATCAAGTAAGAAGCAAGTATCAATGCAAGTTGTCATACCCCAAGAGGTACAAATTTATAGTTTGGGATCTAGAGGAATCTTTTGATTCCTTCAATATTATTTATATCCCTAGTGAGAAAATAAATTTGTTGATGAGCTTACCTCTACTATAGGTAATCTCATGCCTGACCAAGATTCACCAAACTTTAGCATTGAGTTGATACCTTGCCCTTCTATCTTGAACAATGTAAACCATCTATAGGTTTTTAGTGATGACCAACAAATGCTAAACTTCATGACTAGTTTAGGAGAATTTGAGGCTTAGATCATTAATGAATATAATGAGACCACCCTTGAGAACAAGTTTGATTTCAAATCCATTCAATTGAATCACAAGAAAATCCCTAAAGGGATTATTGCCTTGGAAAGATTATTTGATCAAGATACGATATCTGAATGTTCTAAGATTCCCAAAGTGAGTGGAAAAGATTATGATGCAATTGATCTTGGACCTTAAGATCAACCGTAGCTGGTTAACATTATAACAACTTGTACAGTGCTAAAAATAAGAGAGCTAAAGAGATGTTGACAAAATACAAAGATGTGATAGCTTGGTCATTTGATGATTAGAAGATTTTTGATCCAAGAGTTATCACCCATACTATAAATCTCAAAGAGGATTTCAAACCTTTTAGGTAGAAATAAATACCTATGAATCTTGTCTTAGAACCCATGATTTTCAAAGAATTCAAGAGGTTGTTAGATGTTATAATTATGTTTCCCATTAGGCGCTACTTGGGTTGCCAATTTGGTACTAGTTAGGAAGAATAATGGTGAAATTAGAGTATGTATTAAATTTATAAATTTGAATAGAGCATCTAAAAATGATAATTATCCTCTTCCCTCTCTTGACCAAGTAACACAAATTATTTTTGGTTTAGCCATGATGTCTTTTCTTGATGGATTTTTAGGGTACAATCAAGTGTTGATAGAAAAATAAGACAAAATGAATAAAACATTTAAAACCAAGTGGGGCACCTTTGCATACAAAATAATGCCTTTTAGATTGATAAATGTAGGAGACATTTTTCAAAGGGCCATGAACCATGCCTTCTAAGGCTTGATTGGTAAGTGCATTATAATTTACATGGATGATCTAACTATTTTTTCTAAGAACAAGGAAGACCATTTCATGTATTTGTAGTAGGTATTTTAAAGATGTAGAAGGTATAAAATTTCCATCAACCCTAAGAAAATAATTTTTTGTGTCACCGAGGGTAAAATTTTAGGTTATGTTATCACTAAAGATGAGATTTCCATAGATCCTAAAAGAGTGGAAACCATATCAAGGATAAATCCTCCCAATAGTAAAAAAGAATTGAAATCATTTTTTGGTAAGATAAACTTTGTAATAAAATTCATTTCTAGTTTTGAAAAAATTATCAAACCATTGAATGATATGCTAAAGATGATAAAGTCTCATGGAATGAGGAGTCTAAGAGGGCCTTTGGGGACATTAGAAAGGCAAACAACCAAGCTCCAGTCTTGATAAGTCCAGACTTTTCTAAGGATTTTTATCTCTACTCCTTTTCCTTTGACCACACTATTACTACTATTTTGACTCAAAAAATAGAAGGATGTGACCATTTAATTTCTTTTATGAGAACTAATTTGAAAAATGTTGAGTTAAATTACCCTTTGATTGATAAATAAGCTTTTGTATTAGTTAAGGGTGTTAATAAATTTAGGCATTACATTATTAGGAACAAAGTGCATGCCATTCTACTAGACCAACCACTAAGTTAATGATGATCCAATGTGAGATTGGAAAGTGAAGAGGTAAGTGGATGTCTATTCTTTAAGAATATGACATAGAGATGAAAACTATAAAACTAGTAATATGTCAAGGTATGATTTAAATGATTGCCAATACTAGCCCTAAGCTAAGAATCATACAAGTTGATTAACATAATTTTCAACCTAATGACTGGTATGACCCCATCGTTTATTTACTAATCAATGTCACTTATCTTTCAAGGCTAACTAGGGAACATAGAATATATCTAAGGATTAAGGCAACTCACTACCTCATAAAAATGGATTCCTATACTAAAATAACTTTGAAGGTGTGTACCTAAGATGTGTTTGTACCTAAGATTTGTTTCTAAGAAAGAAGATACTTAGATGGTGAACACTTTCCATGAGAAATTAGGAAGTGGGAACCCATTTGGAAGTGAAATAGCTCAAAATATCCTTAGGGTTGGCTATTATTGTCCCACCATCTTCAAATATGCTCATAGACATGTGAGGAAATGCCACTCATGTTAGATCTTCACCACAAAAGAGCCAAAGGTAGTAATGCCTTTACAACCAGTCATGACTGACAAACCTTTTGCCTAGTGGGGATTGGACTTTTTAGGGATAATAAAACCAAACTCATTATAAGGTCACAAGTATGTTCTAACAACTACTAACTATTACACTAGGTGGACTAAAGCAATAGCCACCAAATAATGTAGAATATAAGAAGTGATCAAGTTCTTAGAAGAAAAAATATTCACTAGATTTGGGACTATAATCTCTTTGGTATATGAAAATGGGTTATAATTCACATCCATAGAGATGAAAGATTGGACATATGACAATAAAATTATTCTCAAGTTTTCATCTAACCATTATCCTCAAGGTAATGGAGTATCTGAGTCAATGAATAAAAAATTGATGAAATACATTAAGAAGTATATTATAGATAAACCTATAACATGGCATAAACTACTCAAGTATGCCCTTTGGGTAGATATAAAAAGATTAAAATATGTTCTTAAATCATCTCCCTTCCTATTGGTATATGGCTAGGAGCCTATATTCCCCATCACACTCAAGCTGCCAACTTACAAGTTTATGCAAGAGTATATGGAAGAAGACCAATAATTTGCAAACTTAAGGCTTTCAGACATCATTCAGATGGAAGATGCACAAGAAGAGTATTTTTATAACTTTATAAGCCACCAAACTCAATAAAGAGGTGGTTTTACAAGAGATCAAAGATAAATGTGTTTAGATAAGGAGACTTAGTTCTTCTTTAAGACAAAGCACCTGAACCCAACGGAAGACATGGAAATTTCACACCTCTGTGGATTGGCCCCTATCAAATTATAGATACACTTGGAGATAACACTTTAAAGTTGAAATATCTATAAGGAGTAGAGTTCACACTACCCACCAATGGATAGTATCTCAAGCATTACTTCTCTATTGCTCCTCCTAGGGTCTTCATGGAGTAAATCTATGAGAAGGTTAGAGTTAACATAGGTAGGCTAATTAATTTCATTTAGATATTTCCTTCTTGTACCTTTTTTGTACATAAGTATGTATATATTTGTTTGCTCCCCTTTTTTCTTCCTACTTTGTTGTTTTTTGTTGTGTGTTTGCCTTTTGTTGCTTTGTTCCTTGCTTCCAATAAGTCCTTTTAAGCATACCTCAGCTTGGATTTCCTTAGTTTGCTTGAAACTTTAGAAGTTCAAAAATCTTGGTATGAACCTCATACATATGTTGACCATGGTTTTGAGATATGAACTTAATGTATGATTTGAAGAAACTAGTAAGGACCCATGAATAGGTTAACCATTCCATAAGACCTTAAACATTGTCTTGACCTAAGCTTGGTTCTAAGGAGAATTGTACATATAAAATGAAAGCTTAATATATTAAGGTACAAAAATGCTTTCACTTAACAAACATTATTTCCTAGGACAAAGGTTGAAACCATAGGTGATTATTTGATGATCAAACACGTGACCAAATCTTTAAACCTAACTACCCTAGTTCCTAACCTTTGTTGAAAGCCTAAAAGACCCAAAATATAAAAAATAAGAACTTATTACAAAATCAAAATATTTTCAAGCAAAGGTGTTTCTGGTAATATCCATTGGGGATATGGATGCCTATCTAGTAGTGGAGCAAGGTTGTCAATGGACCTAAAGGCATCTATGTTAGGGTTATGGACACTTGGATAGTAGCAAAGTAATGCCCAAGCCTTCCCTAAACTATGAGCATGGTTCTTAATGAATATATAAACATGATCCAAGTCAATGTTAATTATTAAAAAAAGGAAACCTATAAGTTGTCCCCTAAATCCTATGGTAAATAGTAAGTGGAATTAAAACACACACATAATATGGCTATGTTTGAATGTTTGATCCAAATTCTGCATGTGCAAGTTTGTTTCAACCATGAATTGGTCTTGATAATGGCATTGATAAAGTGGAAAAAATGACCTAGTTATTTGTCTAAACTAGAGTCTCTAAGTTCTAACATATTTCTATGTTTCCCCTAGAAGTTGCCATTTATTAAGGTAAACATACCCCCATTTATAAAAAATAGGGACCCTTGTGATTACTGTGAACCTTAACATTGAAATCTTGATATTATGTACTTTATTAGAATTTGAAGATCATCTAAACCTATTGAGTTGGTCCATTTGTTCATGGGTTTTGATTTAGCCTTGCCTAACCTTGCTAATAGTTGTTCCCCGTGTCTTAAGTTGCAGGTTTTATGGATCTTTTATTAATGAATCATGCTAGGATTTTCATAGTTTATCCTCATTCAGGATTTCACTAGCCTTTGGTCTATAAGATCTCATGTCTATATTCATTTTTTGAAACCCTCCTTCAAAAAACCTTAGCTTAAACCTTTGGTTTAAATTCAAATTTGGTGGGAGCAAATTCGATAGGAATATTTTTTAAAAATTATTTAGACTTAAGCCTAATTTTATGCTAAGGCTTGGTTATGTTTTTTAAGATGACCAAACCTTAGCCTAAAATTATGCTTAGTCCCTTTATGTTTTTCCCCTTTTTTTGTTCCCTTTATTTTAATAAAGTCTAAATTTCATGTGTGTAGGGCCCTTTATTTTACTATCTTGGCCCCATCATATCACATGGTCCTCTTTGTTATATACTTAGCCTAAATTCTTAGTCCTAAGGCCCCATATGTGTTTATTAACATGAACAAGACCTTAGTCTTAAAACTTTAGCTTAAGTTCTTATGTTAACCCAAGCCCTAACTTAAGTATCTTGCCTCCTTAAGGGATCAATGGTTCTCACTTAATCATGGAAGATGATCAAATAAAGTGAAGGAAACCTAATGGATCCAAAGCCTTTAACCTATCAGACCCATCCTGCATGAGCCCTGGATCATGATTAATGATCCATATTTAAGAGAGACTGAAGATCCAATGGCACATGAACATCATTAATGTTAAAAGGTCCCTTTTATCAAACATAAACTTAGCCTAAGTTCTACCCTAAGGTCTCATTGTATCTATTAATACAATAAAACCTTAAGATAAAAATTATGCTACAACTTTAATATTAAAATAAGAGCCAATCATGTGCAAGTATCAAGTATCATGATTGACAGCTCATGATTGCTCATGCAAACTGATTTTACAAAGTGAATGTAATATTGAAATGTCAAATGCCTAAGAAACCCTATGAAGATGATAAGTGTCACCATCTCAAGAACCTAGATCTAGATCAATGAACTTCAGACCCTCCATAGCGTCAAATAAATTCAAAAACTCAAGAGTACCATGGACTTGCCAAGTAGGATTCTTGCATTCAAGTTTAGTATTAAAAGGGACCCTTGCATTAATACTTAAACTCAACCTATTTTTTTATCCTAAGGTTTATTTTATTTTCTTAATACAATAAACCTTATGCTAAAACCTTAGGTTACGATTATAGTATTCAAAGGGACCCATTTTATTATGCTTTTTAGACTTAGGCCTTTAACTTATTCTAATTTTCATACACATTGATCTATGATCTAACTTGATATTCCTCATGATTTCAGGGACCAATGGTATGCATGTGCTTGGATCTTAATCAATGGTCTACATTTGGTAGAGACCAAATGATCAGATGGAGCATGTTAAATACATGATCTATGAACCTATGAACTTTATGAACTTAAATTTGACATTCTCATGAACATCATTTGACACTCATGAGGTCATCATTGACAACCATGAGGCTCTAAAATTTAAGATCATCAATTATTTTGCTTAAAAATAATGATATGATTCAAAATATTGCTAAAATATTATTACTTACATTGTAATTTAATGGGACCCCATTTTGGGAAATAAATAACTTAGGGTCTTTGAAATTTAATGATAAAATGGCCTTTCGGTCTAATATTTACAGCAACAGACTTAATCTAAGTATTTATCTTAAGCTTCCAATTGTATTTATTAACATAATAAACCTTAGGCCAAAGACTTGTATTATTTTAACTACATATCCCTATGCCACAATACTTAGCTTAAGAAGTTTTTTAACCTAAAGTTTTATCATGTTTATCAACACTATAAAACCCTAGGTTAAAGCCTTATACTAAGTCTACTTATTATTTAGGTCCCCTTATATGTGCTCTAAAAAATTAGCTTAAAAAATTTTAGCCTAAATTTTATGATGTGTTTATTAACATAAAATAAACTTTAGCCTAAAGTATTTAGCCTAAGTCCCTTCCTATATCCCATTAATAATTAAAGTTCATTCACTTTGTAGGATCAATGGCATATGCTTCATTACAAATATTAATTGGATGGATTGAAAATATCCAATGAATCTAAATCCTTTAATCCATCACACCAATGTCATGCATCCCCTTAGATAATTATTGATGATCTATGCTTCATCATAAAAGATGATTGGATGGACCTCAATTGACAAAGACTATTAAATGATACCCTAAAGTCCCATGGGATTAGCATGTGGTGAGCATCCATTCACTAACAAAATGCAAAGCCTAGGAGGCCTACAAAGCTACCAAGTGGCACAACTATATGGCTTGATACAAAGACAAACCAATAATGTACAACCCCTGAGATCACAATCAATGGTCTGCATTGATCCTTGAGAAAATATATGATAGTGTAAAGCAAAATAAGGATTTAAAAGATAATGAATAGTTCTATTAAGGAATTTATGAAAAATGCTATAAAAGCTACTAAATAGATGCCACCTAGTCACCACACAAGCACAAAATAATAAAATTGAAGATTTTGTGAGCATGAAAAGGCAAAAATATAAAGGTATGGGTATAAATCAAATCTGAGGCATGAATTAACCTAAGTTTGAGATACCATTACCATTAAAGCTTCAAACTAGCCCTAGCCTCCATAGAAATCCCTAATTTGAACTCAAATCAATCATAGTTGAGCCAAAAAGAGTTTGATTATTATCTAAGCAAGAAAAAACTAATCCATAGGCTACTTGAAGATCATTAGTGATCAATTTTAAAGCTTCATAGTCATGGTAGCAATATAGGGATGACACAGAGTTATAACTAGCTTCAAATAATGAGGGAAGGATCTTTAAGGATATAGACTTTGATGTTGTAACATTAAACAATATAAACATGAATTAGTTCAATATTTTTTGTATTATTGAGGAGATTCAAGCCATCACAAGAGAAGAGAAAAATAATGATATGATTCTCTAGAGATACAATGACCTAGTCTCCATCCAGATGACCAGTTTCCACTATGCTGCTACAAAACCTAAGGTATTACATTGCATTGATGTTATTTCCCCCATTTTTGTTGATTGTAAAATTGAGCAAGATTAGATAGTTAATGAGCATAATTTTAGAAATGTGGCATATATTTCTCCCTTACATTTGAAAGCTACTATAAGCTATGAAAACCCCAAATAGACTTACCTAAAATTAGAGGATGGACTAGTAAGAATGACTTGAATACCATCCTTGCCCCATGGTTGGTTATTGGAACCCATGTAATCTAAGATGCTACCGAGAAGATCCTAATTGCCTAATTTAGGGAAGAGATTAGAATAATCATAAACTTGTTAAATAGGTTATTTGAAGCCCCTTCCACCACACATGTTAATAAGATCTAGGTGCCCTATGTATACTTCATGGTAGAGAAGGGACTCACATCCACAATTGGTAAGATGATTAACATTTGTTTGAAACAATAGTTCATAGCCATT
The DNA here is from genome assembly GCA_037957365.1 of Torreya grandis. Taxonomy (NCBI): domain Eukaryota; kingdom Viridiplantae; phylum Streptophyta; class Pinopsida; order Cupressales; family Taxaceae; genus Torreya; species Torreya grandis. The sequence continues at coordinate 87,617 of JARHVA010003617.1, read as the reverse complement.
AAGAAGAAAACCAATAACCACTTTTTCATGATGTCTTATCTCCTAGATTCCCTCTTAGCCACCACCAAGATCCTTGACATGAATAATGGGTCACTTAATGGGAGACACATTTTTTCTCATCACTATTCCAAGTTACACATATTCAATTATAGACATAAAATACAATTCATTTCTGATTATGTATATCCATATTTGGTAGAAGCTATCATAGGGATCCCCAAAGGTAGAGTTAGCCCTATGGTCAAGAAATATGTGGAGTTGATTAGAGACATCTGGTTGTATCTAAATTTCATGGTTATAAGAATAAAGGGGACCTTAGTTCAGCCCCTCAAACTACTAGTCCATGTGCCAACCAAATTGGCAAAATAAGAAATTGCATACCAACTTTTAAATGGTATAGATGGTGTGTGTAAGAAGAAAAGGAAAGGACTCCTTCACCCCTTACCTTTGACCATCAATAAAACTATGCTATAGAATTGGGAGCATATTAATGTCATCTCCAAGTATAGAGACTCCTTCAACTTATAATTGGATGATCTGAAGTAATGGGACCCTCATAATAGGGTTGCTAAAAAATTTGAAGTTAAAAACCATGAATAAACCCTATGAGTATAAGATTGGTGTTTATGGCATGATGTACATCATGGCAACTAATTTCAAAGAGGTGTTGGCTAGGTTAAAGAAGCATAATATTAAGCTTGAGGCCAAGCTAGCTAGGGACAAGAAGCCTCTTGGTGAGATTTGGAAAATGGGATCCCTGTAGTACCACTTATTACCTAGACCCTCTTTTAGACCCCCTCCAGAGTAACCACTATAATAAACCCAAGCACAAGTGGCACAAGAATAAGGGAAAGAGAAATTGGAAGAGAGACCTAGTGAAGGGACATCATCCTCAACTCAACGTGATAGACCAAAGTCCCCAATAGAATATATTGACATGATTGCATTAGATCCTTATGAGATAGTAGAAGATGTACTTAAGGTGATTGCTAAGGCATATGGATTAGAAGAAGAATACTAGGATGAGGAATTTTATGCCCAAGCTAGGGAATTAAAATAAGAAAATGGGAAGGAAATTACACTGGACCTAGTTTCAGTTGCACCCCTCAAAAGGAATGTTGAGTTGGCATTAGTCCCAATCACAAAGAAGAAGCCAAAGTTAAACTTCACTCATCCTTTTAGTGAGGTTAGCCTATTAAATGATGATAATCCCATACATGTGCCATTTATCCCTAAATGCTTCATTTATGGGAAGATGCAAAAGATTCCAACATTGCAATATTCATGGGCCTTGACCCAGACAATGAACATCACTATCCATAATGAGTTCAAGCCATGGATAATGGCTTTAATGAAGGAATAAGAGGAAAGGAAGATGACCACCATAGGAGGGTCAAGTGGCATTCATAGAGGTCCCAAAACCTCCAAAGATCATAGAGCCAATAGTAAGTGTGAAGTTCAATACAAAGATAATAAGTCTAGAGAGAGTGACAACCAAGAAGACCATGGTTGGGAATGAGGAGTTCAAATTTCAAAGAGTTAAAACTTTTGTGGTCTTAAATCTAGTAGGAGGTTAGGCGCCTAGTGAACACATAATCAATGAGGAAGACATATTTGACTATATGATACCCATTTAGCCTAACTAAAACAAGGCATCAAAGGCCTATATCAGTAAATATAAAGCTTATAGAAGTAGAAGGAAAATCTTGAAACATAGGTTGTCTTGTCAGTTTTAAAGGAGATGATAAACATGTTTGAGGAATATTTCCATGATATGTTTAATTCCTTTAAGTACATGAAGAAATGACATAGTCCTTTAGCTCACTTGAATGAAGTATCCAAGGGCTTGATAGCCTAATGGTAGAATTCAAAAGACAAAAACAAGGAACTCATTAGCATAGTGGTTGAGGATAGTATCCCTAGTTGTAGAAACATAAGCCTTTCCCACTTGAATACTATTATGGGAATAATTTTTCATAAGGTCTAGGGATTAAAAACATGGTTAAGGAACTTATAGAGGATCTTAAGGGAAGATGGAGAATTAATAAGTAGAATTGAATAGCTTCTTGGAACCATGCTTGACACACCCTCTACACTTGGATCCTTGGGCATCATTATTGATGATGAGTATAAGCACTGGGTCACTTTGGTTATGTAAGAGGTTAGGATAAATAGTCAAGGCCAGTTTAACAGTGATAACAATAGGATCATGGGCATGATCCTAACTATATAGGAGAAAATTACTAAAGCAAGAAGTATCAAGGAAGCAATGGCTAGAAATGATAGATATTTTGATGACTTGGTGGACAAGGAGGATGAATTCCTATTAGATCCAGTTGTAAAATTAAGGCTAGTTGATGATTAGAATCTAAAATCCATGAAGATTCTTTAGGAATAATAGGGAAATTATTCACCATAGGGCCCACCCAGCTAGCTAACAATATTCCACTTTGTAATATTTAAAAGTAAAATATTATTTTTTTAAAGGCATATGATATTTTTTTATCACATTTACCCATATTTCATTCTAATTTAGAAATAGGAATGTATTCTAGAACTTTGTAAAAAGGATAGCTGTCATTATCTCTTGTACATTTCTAATCTCATGATTGACCGATGTACTGCCTTAGTCTTCTATAAAATGAAGTATTACCATTTTGTAAAGGGAGAGAGATTTTAGAGCAAAAAAAATATTTTATATACTCAGATCAATTAATAAAACCAAGAAATACTAATATTTTTTTCCAAATTTGTTTTTGTCAATTTTTATATGGCTTCTCTCTCATTTATCTATTTAGAGGTCTAAATTTGAATGGTTTTAATTGATTCTTGATATACATATGTGAATGAAAAGATATAATTTTTTTATTATGATATGTTAATTGAAATATCTTGTTCATTTTATTTCTCTTTCTTCCCTTATAGATGTGCTAATGCAATTTTCCTGTGAAGTAAATCTTTAAATTGAATCTAGTTTCTTATTTGCATTGTTCCATCCTTTCCTTAGACAATTACATGGTACATGTTAAGATTTGTGTTAAATATATTTAATGTCATGTATTGGTTTTAATGTATGTTTTGATGAAATCTAAACTTTATCATAATATTTGGACTAAAAATCATAACATCTTCTTTCTATCCTACCCTTCCTTTTGCTTCTTTTGACCAAATCACTCTAGTTTAAGCTTCACTATAAATATTCATTTAGATTAAGCTTTAGTTTAGAACTTAATCATAAATTCAATGATAATGGCATAAATCTCTTATATTTCACTAATTTTGGCCATGGTGTCTCCCAACCACCAATCAATATAAATATTGTGGAATAGTTTATTGCTCTACTACAATTTCACCATAGGTTACTAGATTACCATAACTTACTACTCATGATTTGAATTATAAAATTAGAATTATTATTTATAAACTAAGGGAACCTATGGTACATCTATAGGCATCAACACATAATCATCGGTGAACATCTCTAACTAGTCAAACTCTGATGATCAACCAAGCCAACATCAAACATACAAGGACAAGCACATTACACACTTTGTCATTATCACTTGGGCTATCCAATCCATTCATCCACTCACCAGAACACCACCATGACATAAATATGACATAATTTAAAAATATACAGTAATCCCCCTATTTTTATTGATGTAAAAAAACATCGTATATAACAATATTCATCTCACCTTCTCTCTCTTCAAAGCACTCCCATAATAGGAACTTTCTCCCCAACAAGAACTTTCCACAATAGGAATTTTATCTCCCTTTAACATAATGAAAAAGTGGGAAAAATATGATATTAAGGACCTAAAAATAATATCAAAATATGAAATAACCATCTTAAAAAATATGATACAAACTCCCCCTTACCTTGAGCCAACCTCTTCTTGTCTTCACAACTTCCTCTTTCTCCATGCCAACACTCTCTTCAAACAATGAAGAAAGAACAAAAAAAACACTAAAATATGATGTAACATCAAAAAATAAATCTAATATGGACTCCCCCTAATATTTTTTACCCATTTCACCATTTGAGCATCTTCAAATCTCCACACACCATGAAGAATCACCACACAGGCTTACTAGCCTTCTCTCTCAAGAAACTTATATGACCATCAACATAGAATAATACTAATTATAAATCAATAAAAATGTTCTAAACCAACTTTATAACTCACCTTGAAACATTAATTATTTTCTCTTTTGGTTAAACTAAACAAAAACACTCTTATTCTTACTAGGCCTATTTAGTCCTATTGTAACCCTACCTGAATCTTGTAGAGCCCACAAATTTCAATAGACAAACATTCCAAGATTTAAAATTCATATTTGGATCACTATAATATTCCCCCTTAAGCACACAAATTTTAATCACCAGGATCATCCTCTACCACATACTTCCTTCACAAGCCTACTAGCTAATTAGCCCTCCATTTTGACATAAACAAGAATAAATTGAGAACCAAAAACATTCAAATTTACATGAATATTTATTTTACCATGAATTTTTCCCATTAAATAAATTAATAATCCTCATACCTTAGCTCATAAGGTATACCACTTTTCTAGTAGAGCCCAAAACCCAAAAAACTCAAAAATAAACAAAGTCAACACATCACCTTCTAGTCAATGACCACCTTTGAAACTTCTTGTAAACTTGGAGACAACCATTACATAATTATATACCAATATTTTATCTAACCCACCATTGGTAACCTTGACTTCCTATAACCCATTTTAGGACCTACAAGTTCTTAAGTAAAAACTAGGAAGCCCAAGAGCAAACAAAAATCTCCAAATAGACTTTAACATACCTTCAGATCACAAAACCACCTGGATAATGCTAGAATAAGGTCACAAAACATTTATATGTAAAAATATTACCTTATAAAATCACAAATCCACCTTTTCCATCTAGGAACCTTCAATATGACCTTGTAGATTGTTCCAACTGGAAAAAACACCACAATAATACTTGCTTCTCCACTTGAAAGGAGTCTCTTAAGAAGCATAGATAGAGACACCCTCTATACCTTAATTATATAAAATAAATAAAAATAATCATACTCCTCTTCCTCATTGCTCAAATTATACTTATATTTCTTCTTCTTCTTCTTCTTCTTCTTCTTCTTCTTTGGGTTTAGGGAAACAACTTCCTCAACTACTACACCATTCTCCTTTTCTTCTATGATTAGATTATCAATACATGGAAACAACATAGATTCATGGCATACATTTTCATCTAAATATTATATTATAATAACTAATCACTTTTTCAATAATATCAATATGTTTTAATAGATCCATACATACCTTAGAACTAGCTTCAACAACACCTTGGGCTTCTCCGTGAGTTTAGTCTCTTCATTCTCAACATGAGCAGACAATGAGACCTATTGAGACTCTTTAACTTTAGAAGCATTATCTATCATAAAAAATAGGTTACTTATACCTAAATCCTCATCATGACTCATACTTACCACCTTTGGTTTCCATGAATTCACTTGCCTTCTATCTTGCACTCTAAGAGCCTGATAAAAACTATTTTGTCTTATAGGCCTTTGCTTGCAGAATCTAGCAATGTGACATCTCTATTTACAATTGAAACACACCTTAATTTTTGAAAATAACTCTTTATGACTTTCTAGATTTATATAATATCATAAAATGTGTCTAAGTTCATAATAAATATAGCAATCAATATCTATTGCAGGAAACTCAACTTATCTTGCCTTAAATGGACAACATATTATAAAGTGTCCAACCTCATAATGGTTGAGGAACTCAAACTTAATTACACCTTTTGACTATTTAACCCCATCATAATTACAATAAAATTCATTCTTAATAGGTCTTCTACATTCTCTAGCTCTATGCCCAAATAGATTACAAGTATAGTAGTAACCATTGAAATTTGCATACCTCATGGCATTTGGTTTTCTGATCTATTTAGTATTCATTCTTATAGTGCCTTCATTCCTTGTTTGATGATTTGTATTCAAAGGTTTATTGTCTTTTTTTACATTATTTTTCATCTTGTCTTGAGTTGCAATCTTTGATTCTTCTTTGTATCCAAGACCAGTCTTATCACTTGCATGCTTTTGATAATTAAGAATGTTATCTAGATCACTTGAGCTATTTTCAATTCTCACAATTGACATTACCTTGATATATACATTATTTAACTTAGATTTCAATGAATCATTTTCAATTACATATCTTATACATAGACATTATTTCCAATTAACAACTGAGATGTTTGACCATATCTTCATGCTCATTGGCATCTTAATTTACTCTTGCCTCAAACACATTGAATTGCTTCTCAATTTCCTTGAGTTTAGATTTCATATTTTTATTGATCTTATTATCAATATTTAGTTATTAATTATCATTAGTCAATGCAGTCTCATATTCCACTTCATATTCATCATCATCTAAATCACTCTAATTAGACACCTTATGATGTGAGCAACTTCCTTCCTTAGCCATGAATAGAGCTTCATCTTCAACATAACCATCATCTTCATGATCATATTTTGAAACACTATCTTTACTCTCATTTGATGAGCTATAATCTTCTTTGGTGTAGAGACTCTTCTTGTCCTTGAAGTACTTCTTATTATCAAACCTTCTAAATCCATTCTTATTTTTATCATACTTAAACGATGTCTTTCCATCATCATGATCTTGACCAAAATATTCATCAACATCCTTATTATACTTATGAGGGCACTTATTATAAAAATGTCCTATCTCACCATAATTGAAGCATTTGATGAGAAACTTACCTTTATACTTTCTTGAAGTTGTTCTCAATTTATTTGAAATCAAAGAAATTAGTTCATCCTCATCCATATCAAGAATGTCATCCTCCTTGATTTTATTACCTTGAAACTTCTTTATCTACATTTTAGTCTTGAAAGTTGATTCCCTCTTTGGAGGTATGTCATCATTCTTTCTTATATCATAGGTTGTAAGGGTATCATGCAATTGATTAATATTTAACTGAGTAAGATCATAACTATCTTCTATAGCAGATACTTTTAGATCAAACTTAGGGGATAGAGATCTTAATACCTTTTGAATAATAGTAGTCTCTTCAAGATTCTCTCCAAGACCTCGAATGATGTTCACAACCTCATCAATTTTATGTAGAAAGGATGCCAACGTATCTTCTTCATTCATCTTGAGACTTTCAAATTACCTTTTGTGAGTCTACAACTTATCAATATTAATGTTTGAATCTTCTTCAAAAATAGTCTTCAATTTATCCCATGTTTCCTTGGCATATGTGTAATGAATTACTTTGGTGAACTTAGTTTTTGTAAGACCACAAGTGACATCATTCATTTCCTTAGATTTATTCTCAAACAAATTCTTGTTTGTAACACTAGATGGAAGAATAGTAGGAACAACATAACCATCCATAATAGATTGCCATACATCAAACCCTAGGGACATAATGTATGTCCTTATCTTTGAACTCTAAAAAACATAATTGGATCCATTGAACATCACTTTTTTCTTAGTAGATAAACCACCTTGCACATTATAACTATCCATTGTACCTTAGATCACCTTCAAGTTGTCAAGCTTTTACCAAAAGACCTAGATCTGATACCAATTGTTAGAGGTATAGTCCACTGAGAGGGGGAGGGATGAATCAATGATGGTAAATAATCTAATTCAATTTATAAACCCCTATAAATACTTAAGCATTCAACACAAACATTTATAAATCATACATATCATTCATAGTAGTAAACAATAAACATAATACAAGATCTACATGGGAAACCCTCTTGGGGAATAAAACCCACTCTAAATCTTGAAAACACATGGACTACTATCATATAAGATGATCATAAATAAGAGACTGATTAGGAACCTTTGATCAAGTCCTTATAAATTACAACCTTTATCAAATCCTTCTAATCAAATGTCTTTAGTGAAACACTATTTTACAGGGATCAACTTCCCTTAAGGAAGATCAATTCCTTTAGACCCTCCTTGAGATGAAAAATTATACCTTAGAGCTAGTGTCTTCAACACCTAATGATGGACCTCTTAATTATTTGATAAATACATAAATTATCTATCTCAAACATGCCTCTCACATAGATAAGTCAAAAACTCTTCCCTTCTTCACTCAAACTATCCTTATTTACATACTCAGACCTCTTCACATATCCACAAATTTCAATATCACTATCATAACATTAGGAAAATGACCTATAATCCATAAACATATTCAACTAACTATTCTACTCATTAACTCCACCAACATGCACACTACATATCCTTCCCTCACACACACAATCCTCACTCCTATCTCTCATTTACAAGTCTAGAACCCAACACATTTGGTTACAATATATATAGAGAAATCATGAATTAATAAAGATCACAATATGTATTTATCATCCATAAAACATGCCTTCATCCTTAAGGTATCTCATATATGTCACACATAAGCACAATCCCCTTTCAAAATAAGCCTAAGTCACTTTTAGGTCCTATGGAAACCCATTCACCTTTTTGATATATCTTCATGAAAATTAAGAACACAAGACCATTTGAAAATACAGAGGTCCATTCCTTATGTCCCCTAAGACATCTTCAAAATATTACAGTCACTTTAGCTTACCTTTGTGTATGTTCAATCAACTCAAACTGAGACCTTATACATAAGAACACCATTACTAAACATACAATCAACTTCTTAAGCATTGTTCATACTCATGATAGATTGATCACTCCTCCAAAATACTCATAGACCATCTCCATGTAGTCTATAATACTCCCTAAGAGCCAATTCACCATGAAACATTAAGAAAACAAGTATATGAGCTCAAATATCCTTCTTGAGTCACTTGAAAAACATATACATAAACATAGTCAATTTTGGAGATTAATAACTCTATCTACACACACTTTTAGATATTTAAATCCATATTTATAGATGTGTATTAGGGTCCTCTACCACTTTGATTTTTACTGTAATATAAAATTTGACTTCTATCAAAATTTATGATCCAAAAACTAGACACTAGTCTTTCCCTTAGTAATTTCAAATATTCAAATACAAATGGTCACAGTTAAACTTTGACCACTTTCCAATCATCTTGTGTCCTCATTGATTAGATTAAATACACTCCATATATCTTTAACACATAAGCATCAATACTCAAATATTAAACCTCTATCACTTTGACCACATCTTGTGCATCCTTGAAATTTTGACTTAACACACTCCATCAATCTCTATGGATCAATCAGGTCTTTATCAATCAATTCTCACCATCGATCAATATGTACAAACACCCACTCACCATTGGATCCTTATCATGTACCTTTGCTTAGACATTAAACTTTGTGCACCTATCCTCATCTTGTTTCCTCTTAACATATTGGATCCATGCACATTGTTGATATTGCTCAAGATTTAATACTTTAAAAAATGACTAAGTATGGAGACATTGTCAATATGCTTGAGAATCCATTTTTGATCCTTAATAAGTTCTTCAACACTTCAATGCAAGATCTCAAATTTGGACCAAATGATCTCTTCACCGAGGAGAATACAACCATGTGACACACTACTCCTAAAATTATCACATGTGTGAGATATAATTCCATTAAAGTGCCTTCTCAAAATATTCTATCACAAAGCCAATCATGTCCAAATTTGTTTGGGAGACCAACTTTGATCCTTCATAGCTTTTTTCATGCTTTAGCAGATGATCTCAAATTTAGTTTAAATGAATTAGGATCAAAAATAAATATAACCATATGATTAGTTTCTCTTTACACCTTCACATGTGAATGATACAATGCCATAAAAAGTGCTCAGTTGGCTCTTTCTGTACATTGCAAAATTGGTTAAGTATGGAAAAACACAATTAAAATTCTTGGGAGCCCAAATTTCCACATGCATATCTCTTGATGTGGTATATCACATGATATATACATTAACAAAAATAAACTAGGTCTAAAATTAAACAAACATATGTGATCACCTTCTTATGAAACATCCACACATATGAGATATTCTATAATCAAACTACTTGGTTCTTTTTGCCATATTGCAAATTTGGCTATGGGAAAATAGTGAAATTTGTCTTAGAAGCCAACTTTACACCCTCATATATTTGACCATGATTTAATGTATGACCTAAGATTTGGGTAATAATAACTAAGGAATACTATGATCACAACCATATAAGCAACTCCCCTTGACTCATTCATATGTGGCAATGGTAATGTCATCAAACTACGTACTCAAATTTTCTACCACTAGACCTAAAGTGTCTAGATGAGAATTATAATCAACTAGATGAATTCCACTTATACACACAAGATATCAAAGCATAGATAGCATCTTAAAGAGCTCTTGCACATGATCCAATCACCATACTCATCCTTGAACATCTCTAACCATTCAAACTCTAAGAATCAACCAAGCCAACATTAGGCATACAAGGACAAGCACATTGCACACTTTGTCATTATCACTTTTGCTATCAAATCACTTCATCCACTCACCAGGACACCACCATGACATCAATGTGACATCACTAAAAAATATCCAACATACTTACATTAAACATAGGTATTAGACCTCAAACTTTATCTACAAAAATGTTAAGTGATATCTAATGATGCAAGCTATAATATTTTACTCGGTAGGCTATGGATCCATGTTATTAATCTGGTCCCCTATATGTTACATATATTCTTATAATTTATTCACAATGGGTTCATACATATATGACTCGTATATGATGTTTTATTCAAGTTTTGTAAGATAGTAGAAACAATGAAATAAATGTTTCATAGCTAAATAAACCACAACCATATCTTATTTCTCCTAAAGAAGTTGTTCTAATGGATCAAGTATACACATTTCATTTTTTTAATTTTATTAAAAATTAGGATGATGAAAAAGATAACTATATCCCAATATATTGGATTATCATTTATCAAAGATCAAGTTTCATATTATCTATCTAGGGGAATATTGACATGACATTCATACCTTCAGTATTGGCCAACTATGTTGCACCCATAAAGACTATGGAAAATATATTCCATTATCTATGATTAATGATATATCATATTACATTGAGAAAGATAAAGGTACAATGATAATTATATGTTATAAAAATGATAAATCAAATAAACATCCTAATATTATTCAAGCATCATTAAAAAAAGATTTATTTGGTCTTACATGTGCACAAATAATGAGATACAGGGGTCATGGTCCAGATATACATGATTAAGGTATTAAAGAATATATTATTATAAATTATCATCACTTTAATCAAGTTATTAAATCCAATAAATTTTATATGATAAAATATACACCTTCTCTAGTGAATCATCAAACTTATAAGAGTGTTATAAGATAGATTTATTTATACATGTTTTGTAAAATCCAAATAAATTAATCCTAATAAGTGAAATAAATAATAAACATACAACATTAAAATATCAAAGACCACATGTCTCAAATTAATAATCTCAAGTATTCGTTCAATAACATCAAATAGTCATGAACAAAATTTAAGAAGTGTAGATAATTTATAAATGCCCATATGATTTCTAAAGATAAAATTTCATTCCATCTAAAATGGGTACCTAAGAAACAAGTCTATCAAGGTTTAACAATTAGACATATATAATGATTAGAAAAAAATACATAATTTGGTTTTAAGGAAAATTCAACTCAATAATTAATATCATTGCATTAGACACACCAATGTTGTTAATAATGGATTAGTATATTCACTTCATGATCATAATAATGGAAATACATGAGATTTTGAACATATAAATTACAATGATTATTCATGATTTTGTGGGACCCATCCTATATATAATATAATTGATTCATAGATGGTTCTTGGACATTGTGGTGGAATTTTATTTTCCATTTTATAATAAATTAACTTCTAATTTATTGAATGGTAATTTTTATTTAACTTGATGAATTTTCATGATTTTTTCACTTGGATTTGAATTTACCTATTGATTCTTCTCCTGATATTTTAATTTTTCATTTGATTTCACTTTGCATATATTTTTTGGTTTTTATTTTTCACCTTATTTGATTGGTCTCCACATGTCCTAAGATCCTTTATTCACCATGATCCACATGATACATAATTTTCCCTACAATACCATGATGAATGACATATATCATAAGGTATCAAAAGACACAAATAATTATAAGGGATTATAATTTGTATACACTTATGATATATTATTATTATGCTCACATTAGCTCTAGAAAATCATTAAATAAAAAAACAAGGAAAAACATAAAAAATAATATTTTCCCTTTATATTTATTGATTACACACTGAAACATTTATATAGATCATGTTTATATTCATATATTATAGGTTTATATATCCATTATTATTCCCATGCTATTCATTTTATATTATATGATGGATGTCAAATATTTATGTTACATATGATCATGGATTTAAATATGATTTATGGATTTATTATGCCCACACTTAGGGCCATGCCTATACCAACGGAATATTTTTAGTGGGAATTAGCTAATATCCTTCCTACTTTCCAATTTTTATGTAGATATTTATATGATTACTTATACATATTTTTCTATAGCTTACATATTGCATACCATGTTACATGGATATATACATTACATTACTACATATGATAGTTATATGATCACATTGCATGTTCTATTACATTCCACATATAATTTATTGATTCCTTTCATGTGAATGATTTTACTTATATGTGTTTGTACATGTTTCTTGTTATTATAATATCCAAAAAATTTCATAGAGGATCCTCTAGTCATCATGTTATGTCATTGATTTTTTATAGGTCACATTACTTTCTTGATGATTACATTTAATATATGTGTATTTATATTATAGTGTGTTATTTAATTGCATATAATATGTGACATCATATGATTCATGCTATTTCATATTTTTCGTGTTATTATTTATGGTATAATATGCAAGTTTCATATGTTATCTTGGTTTCTACCATGCATGTATTAGGAGTACTACTATTGTATTTGTGTTTCATTATTATAGCTCACCTATATATTAGAGTATTAATACATTAGGGAATATAAATTGTATTTATTTATGGTTAAATTATGTCATATTCATTTTCCACTCTCTTTATTTATATTATCACCTATATCATGCCTATATTGGGGGCATGGCATTACCTCTCCTACATCATTAGCTTATACATGCATTTAATATTCCCATACTTTAATATATATACATGTCCATTGGGATAATCATAACCAAACATTCCTCACAAGCTTCACCAATTATATCATATGATATTGAGGAAAATACACTATTACATCATTTCTATTACTTTCATGTTACAGATACCTCATTTTTCATCATGGGGGCATGCTATTAAGTTATACCTACATAACTTGTTGTCACTGGGGACATGATACCCATGCATTATCCCTAATAATAATTAATCCTATATTACTTATATGAATCCTAATACACCCATGTACATATTATTCATACATTTATTATATATGGATGATATTTCCACTCAAGGCATACATTTATTATATATAGATGATATTTCCATTCAAGGTGCTTCAAACACCTAATCACATTATATTTATCACTCTTAATTTATTTATTGAAATATCTTGTCCATATTTAGACATAATATTACAATGAAACATCCCACTTATTAATTTTTATAGGGTATTATCAGGGCATATAAATTTTCCCTCCCTTCTCTTGTCACACCCACACATGGGTTACATACACCTATTGAACCTTACATGATGAGATTTTCTATAATTATAGTAGGGTATATCACTTGGGACTAATTTGAATATATTATTAAGGCATATAATTTTCCTTCTATTACAATTTAACTCCCTTAAATTCCATTATTATATATTAACATCTTAATATCAAGTCAAAAATTGCATATTGAGCTTACATGATCACATCTTTCTATATTTGATTATGTTGTATATTATTTTTCATGATGATAAAACTTTACATTTTTATTTATGGTGCACTAGTATTTATTTTGAGATGAGTGATATGCATTAACATTAACATCCCTTACCTCAAAATGGGTCATATATCCATACTATAATGATATGATTTACAATTTATATTGGATCCAAAAGATATTTATATATATTTTTCCTACCTTAGTGCAGTGAGACAAAGTGGAGCCAAAATATATGTATACTTATTTGGCCAAAAATTAGAGGGTTCTAACCTTTACATAATGAGAATAATTGGAGCCAAAATATTATGACTACTTATTTAATCAAGAAGTATAGATTTTACCCCTAAAAAATTGAGTTATAGTTTTGTAAACACCTAAATTTGGTACTTGACACTTAAAAAAAACTTTTACGTACTTGGCAAATACTCATATATTTAAATCATGAACACACTTTCCATCTATCTATCTATGCATATATTTTATTAGCCACTTTTATTCTATAAATACACCCATTCAAGATCAACGTAATTTATATAAGAACATATCATAATCCTAAATAGACTTTATTCATATATCAAATAATTGTTTTACACTTATAAGACACTACCAATAATGTTTGGGCATTGCTAGCTACTATAAGGGTCTCTCTCTCCTAACAGTGGCTAGTAAAATTCAACGACTATTTTTAAAATTGAGAAGTTTGTTAGAGGTATGATCCTTAAAATGGGGGTGAATAAATGAGCCCAAATATTTCAATTTCAATTTCAATCCTTTAAACTATTAACTAGTCAACATTTATCAACTTGATCAAGCAATATTAACAAGAGAGTTGATCAAGCAATATTTCAATGCATACACAAGATCAAACACATATAACATAGTTCCTATGGGAAACCCTCATGGGGAATAAAACCCACTCTCAATCTTGAAACACAAATGGACTAATGTCCATTAATAAATTACAGACATGAGACTGATCAACTCCTTTAGAATAACAAACCTTGATCATATCTTTCTGATTAAAGGTATTTAGTAAAACACATATTTCACAAGGTGCAACTACCCCTAAAGAAGACCAAGTCCTTTATACCCTCCTTTGAACACCTCCACTTTATAAATGTTGTCTTTAACACCTGATGATGGATATTTAATCTCTAACCCCTTCATAAACTCTCTCTCTATCTCAAACAAGGATTTCACATAGGCATGCCACAATCTCTCTCCTTCTTCACTTAAACTATCCTCATATGCATACTTAGACCTATTCACATATCGTCAAATTTTAAGAGCATTATTATAACATTTATGAAAATGACCTATAGGTCATACACATAGTCAACAATTTTTTTTGCTCATTAACTCAACATATAAGCACACTACCTATCTTTCCTTCTTCACTTCAACACGTACTACTCACACAAGCCTTTTATAAAAATATCACATACAATTCTAGAAATAATCATATTTAATTTCATTATATATAGCTATGATGAATTATCAACATCTTGGTCAATCATAATACATGCCTTCACCCTTAAGGCATCTCACATAGGTCACACTTAAGCACAATCCACTTTTAAATAGGCCTAAGTCACTTTTAGGTCCTATGGAGACCCATTCAGCTCTTTGACACTTCTCTAAGCATAATAGAAACATAGTACCACTTAAAAATACATAGGTCCACTCCTTATGTCCCCTAAGACATCATGAAATGATCACAATCACCTTTACTCACCTCTGTATATGCTCAATCAACCCAAATAGAGACCTTATACATATGAACATCATTACCAAACATAAATTCAACTTATTAAACATTTTTCATACTCAGGATAGATTGATCAGACCCAAAAATACTCATAGATCATTCTCATGGAGTCTATAACACTCCCTAATATCCAATTCATCAAGAGATATCAAAACAATATCAAAACAAGCTCAAACAATCTTCTCAGGTTACTTAAAGTCCATGCACAAACACAAAATAAAATTATAAACTTAATATTTTTATTTGTACACACTTATAGATATTAAAATTATGTTCATTAGATGTACCATGGATTCCTCTTCATCTTTTCTTTTTACATCATGTGAAAATTCATCCTGGATCAAAAGTTATAGATAAAATACACAGACTAGTTTCTCCCTTTGTTAAAATTCAAATATTTAAATTTCAACGATGTCATAGTTAAAATTATAACACTAAAATCATATATTGTGTCTTCTCTACTCAGATCAAATATGCACCATCAATCTTGTTTGATCTTTAACACATAGGTGCCAATGCTCAAACATTAAACCTCAGTCACTTTGACCTCATCTCATGCAATCTTGTAATGTTGAGTCTACATGCTCCATCAATATCTTCAAGATTGTCCTCACTTATGAAATGCTAGACAACTGTCACTTTGACCTCTTGAATTTAATACACACCATTGATCTCTATCTATATAATCTCCCACTCACCATTTATCCTTGGAAGAAGCTTGATCTTTATTTCAACTTATTGTTAAACATCATGTACATGTCCTCATCTCACTACTTCCTAACTTCTTGGAGAAAATGTGCTCTGCTGATCTTGCTCAAACTTTAACATGTGCAAAAATGACTATGGGAACCATTGAAGTATGCATGGAAGGCCAAATTTGCACCTTATTAACTTCTTCTATGCTTACTTGCATGATCTCAAATTTGAACCATATGATCTCCTCATATAAGAGAATCAAACCATATGTAAAACTTCTCCAAAAACATTCATGCATGTGAGATATATCTCCATTAAAATTCCTTCTCAAAATCTTTTGTCACAGAGCCATTTATGTTAAAAACTTATTTGGAAGACCAACTTTAAACATGCATAACTTTTTCCATGCTTTAGGGTATGATCTAAAATTTAGTGAAAATAAACTATGCTCAAAACTAAAAAAACCCATATGATCACATTCTCCTAAAACTTCCACATGTGCAAGATATAAACTCATCAATGTGTTTACTCGGTTATTTCTTGCCTCATGCAAATTTGGCTAAGTATGAAAAAACACTGTCAAAATACCTAGGAGCCCAAATTTACACTTGAATATATTTTAATGTGATACATTGCATGACATAAAATTTTGTGCATAATAAATAGGCATAAAATTGAACAAACCCATGTGATCATTTCCTCCTAACTCATCTACATGTGGTAGTGGTGATGTCAGCAAACTACCTACTTAGATTTTCTACCACTAGACCCAAAGTGTCTAGATGAAAACTATGGACTACTAGATGAATTCCAATTATGCACAAAATTTATCAAATCATAGAAAACATCTTAGGGACATTTTTCACATTATCAATACTCCATACTCATCCTTGAACATCTCTAGCCATGCCAAAATTGAAGATCAACCAAGCTAATTTTAAGCACACTAGAACAAGCACATTACACACTTTTTCATTATTACTTAGGATATAAAAGTACTTCATCCACTCATCAAGACACCTCCATTACATCACCATGACATCACTGATAACTCTCCAACAAATTCTTCATTAGATCATCCTAGACATGTTTTATGACTCAGTCAAAACATGAAATTAATTAAGCATAATTTATAAATTGAAATCATTCCTAAGGTTGTACTCACTTGATAACATCTTGTAAATCACTTATAAACTTGAGGAATCAATTATAAATCTTTTTAAAAATTATAAAAATCATATACACACATCCAAATTATTTAAGAAGTAATCCTAGTATAGTCTATAGAGATAATTTCAAATACACAGTGTCAAAGTTTCATGGTGTCAAGTATCGAAGGTCAAAACATTGAATTAAATTCTATATTATCTATGATGTTTCTCATACACATATAGTTAAGACATCTACATGTGTTTTTTTAGCCCTCTTTGGATTATTGTAAATTAGGAAATTCTTATCCATTTAGCGGGGAGTGGTTTTGGTTGTCCAACACAAAATAATAACCATTTTTAAGGGCATCTTGTAGTCAACCAAATACATTTAGGTTTTGGATGAAGGATAAGTAAAAGATACATTATCACATAGGACTAAAAAGGTGTGAACCCATATGAGCTAATTATACATATAGGTGCATGGGGTCTCAAGAGTTAAAAACCCACATAATACATAAGAAATTGCTAGTAACCCCTAAAAAAATCAAGAAATGATAGGGGTTATACTATAATGACAACATATAGAGAGGTAGTCAACCTATATTTTAGGTTTGACCAGATGAAAAAGTAGTTATAAATAATTTATAGTTAAAATGACTTTTTTGTGAGCAACAAAAAATAAGAATCAACTAATTACATCATCCTCTTTCACTTTGTCCTTTCTAAGTTTAACAAGTGTGTATTTAACCCTAAATTTATATGTGTGATGGACTCTAGGGTTAAGGGTTATTGTATTAGATTTTACATAATGAGGGTGAACTAACCTAATGATCAGACTAATTAAATATAAAACTTAGATAAATAATATTTTTAATATATACAACTGATATTGCTAAAAATAGTAAAGTATAATTATTGATAAATATTAAAATGAATAAGTAATAAATGATAATTGGTTTATTTTTATCATGCAGGTATAATATGGAATAGTATGCAAGTAGACTAGAAAATCATACTAGAATAGATATTATATTCTAGGAATATTATTTTTACCCTTAGACTCTTGCATTGGATTTTGATAGTTATGTCAAATTAGGTGTCTAAATTAGGTGTACATGCCATGTAAAAAATAATAACTAGATCTAGATGTGACTAACTGTAGCCTTTATTCTGATGTATATGGATTACATGTACAAGCTATCACTCCTTATCAAATTATCAACCCCTAGCTTATTCACCCTTGGAGTGATTATGGGAAAAATGGGTTAATGGGATCATAGTGTTGAGTTGTCCCAAGGCCCCTATATCAATGGGAAATACCTACATAGCCAATACTCTAAAGAAGGACTCGTATTTATGTATTTATCTCTTATATGTTGGCTTGTGTGTGCTCAAGGATGTAATGTGTGATAAGAAAATACATCCAATGACCTATCTTGTAACTTGTAAAATATGGCTTATGAACTGCTCTTCGAATGATTTAAACATGTGGGAATATTGATCTTATTACTAATATGGTAATAAAAATTAATAACGTAGGTTTACTCACATGAATTCTTTATTAATTGCTTCTTGTTATTTTTCCTTATGAGTTCCCAATATTTTCTAGGTGAGGAATAAATGAAGGTTGATCTTATATATATAACAACCAATTTTATAAATATCCAACGCTAAATCACTTAGGCTGACCTTTAGGTTAAGTTTCATTTTCAAATTGGATGAATTTTGGGCACAATACACTTTTTAAGAAAAGTGAACACTTGCATCGATGTAGGTGTCTATCTAGGACACAAGTGTCCAAGAAGCTAGAAAACATGTACAGGTCTAAAATTGGTAGTGAAGGATAATGATCAAGTTTAGATATTTTTTCTTAATATAGAAGTTTTAGGTCATCATAATAACAATGGTAGGACTAATTAATAATTAATTTATAAACAAAGAGATAGTGAACACAAGCCTTTTGTTAACAAGTAGGTCTATAACTGAAAGGTATAACCATGATAGATATTTTCTAAGTGTATAAGATTGACACTACATAAATTATATTTTAGTGTCTACATTCCCCTCCCCTTAATATAGTAATGAATTTATAGTTTAAAGTAAATAAATGTGTATATGGGTGTGTTTAACACATCTTGTCTTTGTGTGAACCCAACTTGAGTGTTTTGTTGGTGACTGACCTACAATGAAGAACATGTTACTGTATATAATTAGTATATGAAATCTAAAATTGAAATAATATGAAATGATTTAAATTAGAAAAATAAGGGTTAGGATCACACCTATGTGTTGATGCAACCATATTACCATTTTGAAAAATATTTCAAAGGATGCCTCATAATGAATCATTGAATATGAGATTAGGACAAATTTAAACCTAAAAGTGCACATGTACCCCCCCTCCCCCCGACACACACATGGGGACACATTTCCCCAAGATTTTTGGAAAGGTTAATTTCAACATATCCACTAAGTTTGTTTCATATTAATCATGTAACCCACATATGTGCATAATCTAGTGAGTTTGATCAATTTAATTAGCTCACAATATGTATCTAGTGAGGGTGGATTATTTAATAAAATACAACCCATAATTATAATAATTATATATTATTTAATCAAATATAACTTATAATTTTGTTAAGATTGAGTGAATTAATCAACTCAACCTTCCAAAGGTAAACAAACTATTGCAGTAGATTGGCTCAAAAGTCCATAAAAATATTAACATGGGTACAATAATAGTTCACAATAATATTTGAAATCTATAAATGATTCAATTTTTAAACTTTTAGGTTCCCTTTACATGGCATATGCACCTCATATATGTTTCAAGCTAAAATGTGGGTATAATAATATTACCAATGTATAGAATATTTCCATAAATATGTATCTGAATCAATAACTATGAAATTTGGTGAATCTAAAATTAGTGAAAGTATGGAGGACTTGTTTATATGACATGACCCAAGTTTAATCTGGAGAATATGAAAATTGGTGTATATGTGGAGAACATGTTTCCATAACATGCCCCCACTATAATCTTGAGAATTTAAGAATTGGTGTAAATGTGGAGAATATGCTTTCATACTATTCCCCCCAACTTTAATCTATAGATCTAAAAATTGGTGTATATGTGGAGAACATGTTTCCATAACATGCCCCCACTATAATATTGAGAATCTAATAACTGGTATAAATGTGGAGAATATGCTTTCATAATATGCCCCCACTATAATATGGAAATGTTGAGTAGTAAATAAATGTGAAGATCATGTATTTTTTTGCATTCCCCCATTTTAATTTGAAACTATGAAAGTGTGTAATCCATGCCTCTATGACATGCCCCCACTAATATACCCCATTTTGAGGTGAGAGGAAGTAGAATATGGTAGTGACCTTACCTCAAAAGGATAAGATAACTATATAAGTTATGTATGCATCATGTAACATATAGGGGTAACATGTCTAGGTAGATATGAAATTAGATCATATAGTATGTTATCACATCAAGTCTTGAGATGCATGATATAGATCATGGTAACATCTATAAAGTAATAGTACAAGCTCATCAAGTAATCCATCACAAAAAAGGGACTTAAAATTAAAATAGTTCAAATAGACCTCATATAATGGAAATGTTCATATGCCATGCAATATAAGGGACATGAATTATTCAAATATCCATAAAGCATATAATGACATATTTAAATGTCCACATACAACAAAAATGACATATTCAAATGTCAAAATAGGTAAAGCATTGGCCCATGGCACACAATCAATGAAGCATATTTAAATTCTCAAACAATAAAAATAATGAAATATATTATAAGTCAAGGAACACACTCAAGGAAGTGGTAAAATGGGAAATTAGGACAAATATAATCAACCAACATGAACTTAGCATTTAGTTCCTAAACATATGTAATTATTGAATTTTAAATAAATGGAATATTAAGGACACTGTGAAAGGTATAAGAATAGATAGAGGTATTTTTAAGTATATAATCTAAAACATGATAATGTAAAGTGATAATAGAATAATGTAACCTAGGTGTATCATGATCAATGAAATAGATGTCCCCAACTTACTTAGAATGTGATTGTAGGGAAATCCTAACATCTTTATGTACAAATATCATGTATCTAGGTATTCCTATATCACACTCAAATGAATCATGAAACATATGTGCATATAGGAAAATAATTATATTCTATCTACTAACATGAAGAAAATAGCATATGCATAAGAAATAGTACATCTAGGAACTTGTTGATTTTTTTAGTGTTTTTTATTTTTTTAATGTTTTTGGTATTTTTTTATATTTTAGTTTTAAGAAAATGTTAAAACTAAATTTAAATGTGTGAGGATTTATATGGTTAGTGGTAATTATTATATTATATTTTACACAAGGAGGGTAAACTAACCTAATGAGTTGGCTAATTGATTGGAAAACTTAGCTAAATAATATTCTCAATTTATACAACTGAGATTGATTAAAATAGTAAATTAAAACTATTGATAGATATTTCAATGAATAGGGAACATATTATAATTACTTGGTTTATTATACTCATGTAGGTATGATATAAAAAAATATAGAATTGGAATGGAAGATGATCTTGGAATAGTCATCAGAATCTAGGAATGTTATTTATATGACATCAGATGCTTACATCAGATCTAGACAAGTGTCTAAGTTTGATGTTATGAAATAATGAGTATATGTGTGTGTGTGTGTGTGTGTGTGTGTGTGTGTGTGTGTGTGTGTGTGTGTGTGTGTGTGTGTGTGTGTGTGTGTGTGTGTGTGTGTGTGTGTGTGTGTGTGTGTGTGTGTTTTGTGTGTGTGTGTGTGTGAGAATAACTATATATTTGTGGCTTTTTTTCCTTTATTCTAATGTATATGTATTTCATGCATAAGTTGTCACTCTTTGTCAAATTATCAATCACTAGATTCTTCACCCTTGGAGTGACTGGTAAAAATGGGTTAGTGGGATCATAGTATCGAGCTTCACAAACAACCCCTATGTCAATGGGAAATACCTAAATATATATTACTCTAAAGAGGGCCTCATATTTATGTACTTATCCCCTATGTGTTGTCTTGTGTGTGAAAAAAGATGTAATGTGTGATAAATAAAGACATGTAGTGAGCTAGTTTGTAACTTAGAAAATATGGCTCATGAACTTCTATTCAAATTCTTAAGACCTATGGGTATACTACTCCTATGATTGATATGTAGATACACATGAATAGGCTAATTTATCTCACTTGAATGCTTGATTGAGTGCTTCTTGGTATGTTTCCTTGTGAGTTCCTAACATTTACAAGGTGATGAGTGAATGAGGGTTGGTATTCTATTTATGAAAATCCATTCTGGAAATATATCACGCTATATCATTTAGGAAAACCTTTAGGATATGTTTCATTTACAAATTAGATGACTTTTTGACATTATACACCTTATAGGAAAAGTGTACATTTGCATTAACATATGCCTATTTGGGATGTAAGTGTTTAGGAAGCTAGAAAATAGATACAGGTCCAAAGCTAGTAGTGAAGGATACCGATCAAGTTTATATATTTTTGCATAGTATATAATGCATGGTTCATAAGAATAATAATGGTCAGACTAAGAGATTATCAATTTAGAAAGAAAAATATAGTGAACGTGAGCCTTTTGACAATAGGCATGTCTATAAATGAAAGTAATAACCATGATAGATATTTTCCAAGTGTAGAAAATTGAGGTAATCATAATTTAGTGTCTATAGCGTAATATCTATAAATCTATTTTAATTCATATTTATGTGTGAAATGTTATATTTTATAAAATCTAAATTAGTGTGTAATGTCCTTAATTTTATATAGTTTAAGTGTAGAATAAGTAAAATCACTTTGGTGAACTTGATCATTGATTTTAACACAAAAAACTTAGGTTTCTTCTTACATTAGGGTTTCACTTTTTATAGGTTTTTATATTTATCTTCTATAGGGTTTTATTTTCAGAATTTATTTCTGATTTTCATTTATTTACATAATAAAATTCATATCATGGCTACAATGGATGATAATTATTTACATTTTTTAATCCAAGCTATGGAAATAATAGTTACATGTTTCTTTATTAAATTATAAAATTTATTTATAACTCATTTAAAAAAATGTATTGAATTCAATTACTATACAACTAAGGATGATATTATACATGACAAACCAAAAACATCTTAGATTCTATATTAGACACATAGTTCAATACTATCAAATTGGGAAGAAGTAAGATACATAATATTGAAGTGTAGAGAAAGAGGTAATAAAAATATTTATCCTAATCTTCATCCACTACCTAATATTCTTGCTAATACCATTTATTATGATTCCATATATCAACTTAAGAAAATTCAAGTGAGAATAATTATAATTGCTCAAAATATCCACTATCTATAAGGATATTATTAATGCCACACTATGTGATAAAAATTTATCAAATGATATGAAACTATATTATTTTGCATCCATCGATAATACTTTAAAAGATAATGAAGTAAAAAAAAATCCTACTCAAAAACCTATAGATAATAATCTCCTACTTTAAGTTAAGGTACAAATCTTAAATAAGGGGGTTAAGTGGGTAATTATAGATAAAAATTTGTAAAATAATGTTTCTTCAAACACTTTGTATTAATATAAATCGTGTTAATACATTAGATAATAACATCATATATCTTGATAATATACCTTGTCAAGTTCTAGGAATAATTAAATTGGATGTAAAAATGGAGCTTAAAAAATTAACCACTATTTTTAAGGAAAGGCTAAACCATTTGCATTATAACCTACTACTCAACATACATTGGATTCATGTTATGGATTATATCACATCCACATGACATTGATGTTTAAAATTTGTATATGAAAAATGTTTGTATATATGTCTTACAGGTAACAAAAATTTCAAATATTTTAAAATTGTTGAACCAAATTAAGGATTTATACTAAAATCAGGAACATTTCACTCATCCATATTTACTACATTACAATTTATATCAGTATAAGTATTACACAAATATGAGTTATGATAAAATAACCATAACTAATTAATTTGACACCAAACATATTGCCTAAGCAATAAAGGGTAAAATAATCACTACACATGTGTAAAACATAGGAGGATGACATGTGAGATTTACCATTAGTATTTAATTATAAAAAACAAAATTTAGAAAATAAGGATGAAGATAGTGAAGAAAATAATAATTAAATCACCAAAAATGTAGATGACTATTTATCTCATCTAAATTTCACACATATAGCACCAAGATAATATCATGACAATTTGAACATGGTAAGTGTTCAAAAATTATGATGTATAATTCACATTCAACCTAAGTTATTTATAAATTAAAAAATAAGTCGCCCACCATTTCCAAATGATAACGAGGGTAAAATATGAAAATGCATCTCTTTAGATATATTTACAAAGTAAGTGTTAACATAAAATCTATTACTAGGTATAGATATTTATATGTTCATTAAGACTTTAGTTAGAGCTAACATTATATAGTATAGTTTAATGTTTATGTTTATTACTTGCACTATATATACATAAAATTTGAATTGGGTCTAATATTATTAACACGTGCATACATAACACAAAAATATTTACTACTCTAACTTTTATTTATTCATGTGTGTAACATCTATTATCTTTTATAACTCTTTATCTCTATACTTTGTTCTCTCTATTAAAATACTATTTTATGCCTTAATATTTGTATACTCACTTATATCTACCTATATCAATATCTCAATTATTTATATATTTGGTAAATTCACTAATTTACATCTTTTACAATACCGGGGTATAAGTACCAACTCTAAAAAACTAATAGACATGTCTTGTAGGACATGCTTATTCTTCATGTAAATTTTTTAGTGCTAACACAAAGTCACAAACCATATTACATTTCCCCAGAAAATAGAATCCTCTATGTCAAATTAGATTTGTATTATGATATTGTGGTAAGGCTAAAATTTTTGTGATGATATTATATATGTTTATATTTCCATTAAAGAATACTACCAATATTTACTAGATTTATTTCATTATCTCATCCTTGAAACATCTCTAGAGAATCCTAATAGGATAAATCCAAAAAAAATCATTCACCTTATACTACTACATATAAATTGTCAAAAAAATTACTCTATAGAAGATGCACAATAAAAAAATAGAAACATATATATTTGGAATAATAAAATGAAGTATCCTCACTTGATTTGTCTTGATAGATTTATAGGATTGTTTCACCCCTTATCATACAAGATACCTTAGAAAGTTATTACCCATCCTTGGGTAAATAATTATCATATTTATCTACCATGGTACTAAAAAATGTCTCCCAATTTAGTAGTTTAAACTTAACTACCTAGATTATGTGTTTTAAGGTAATGCTTTCCTTAGCTACTTTTACTATATCTCGTGAAGCTAGTGTAGGTTCAAATGTTTTAAAATAGGCTTAAATATTCATATTATTTTCCTTTATTTTATCCATTTAGTTACTTATTAATATACCATATTCATCCATTTATTAAAATATAAGAACTATGTTTGGTTGATTCTTCTTGTATTCATCTCTTAATTCCAATAGTTTTTTTCACTCTTTTGTAGTGGGGATTTTACTAGAATTATAACCAATAGAGGATTCAATAATCTATATCTCTAAATCATCCAAGTCATTTTTTGAGTAAATATTAACCAACTATTGGAGTATGAAAATAATTCAGTAGCATCCCCCATTGATTTTTGAAGATTATTCACTCCTATGTTATATTCATCTGTTATAGTTTTTTTTTTTCACCCAAGAGTGGTCCTAAATATTATACATTATATTCCACAATGGTTTATACCATAATATATTACATATCCACCACTCTAGTATGACTAGATAATATTTACATTGTGTTCTCAAACTACCACTCAACCGACATAATGTTATTTAGGTTATATAATATTTTTATGATGGTTAGGGATTTTAAAGTCCAGTTTATACTTTATTCCAAACTTACACACCTAGTCATCTAGTCCACCTTGGTATTTTTTATAAAAACTTCTATAATATTTTATTTATCTATTGGTTTCATCTTATACAATGCTATTAAATTATTTCATTTTAGTGTGGGTTGTAGAAGACTAGGTGGTACCATGTGATAGAAGTCAATTTATTGTGCTTAGCCAAATCTACCTTAACTCATCTGCTGGGGTATCTTGGTGTCATTTAAATGGATGGAATGGTACCCATATCCATAAACACACTAGATACCTATCCCTCTAGCCCCTTTTCTATTTATATAGATATTTCATAACCTATATCCTATATCACTACTTTTCTATCTATCCCTTTTACCTCCTTAGTTTCCCTTGTGTATTTCTCTATCTATGGGCTATTTTATTTACCCACCTTATCTCTTTTTTTACTGATTCTCCTTGAATTATTTTTCCTTATTTTTATATTGTTTTTTTATTTTTCTCTTTCTCTTATTTTTTTATATCTTTTTCCTCTTTTCTTTTCTTCTCCAATTTTTATTTTTCTACATTTTATTTTTATAGTATTTAGTGGACTTATTTAGTTTCCAACTCAAATATTTATTGCACTCTCATATTTTCATCATGTTGAGGTCAACATACCCCCATTTATAAAAAAAGGGGACCTATGTGTCAAATTGTGCAAATTTGTACCTTAAAATTGAAGATTCACTTGATCAGAGTGTCATTAGCATGTTTTCACATTATTTTTATTTGAAGATCATCCAAATCATGGTCTATTTGACTTATTTGTTCATGGTTTTATTTTAATCTTATCTAAAGTGCTAACATTAGATATTTGTGTTTCAGGTTACAGGTCTTATAAGGTCTACTTAGAATGAACAATGCTTGGGTTTCATGATTTTAAATGCTAACTTGATTCTCTATTGGCCTTTGGTTTTTTAGATTAATATATAAATAGAAAAACCCTTAATATAAGTTTAATCTAAGTACTTGATTTGAATCTAGTGGGAAATTTTTATACAAGAACATTTTAAATAATGTTATGGACCTAGTTTATTTTTATTTCCTAAGTCTTAGTCATATTTTTCAACATGACCAAAACTTAGTCTAACATCCATACATAGTTCATTTCATATCTCAAGCCCCCATTTTTGGACCTTTATATTATTCATGTGGTCTAATCTAAACTCAAAGTCTTTTTGTTATGTTTTTAACTGTCGAGTTTTATATTTTAGACATGTCTTTTTAGGATTTTATTTTGGATACTTTATCCAAGTACTTTCGAGATTTTGTTCAGGAATTCTTTTAGGACTCATGAAATTGGTCTACTCCTTCAAACTTATCTATGTCTGGATAATTTTTTCAAACATTTTTTTTAAAACATTTTTCCCATAGACTTATTCTATCAAGCATTTTGCCCAACAGAATTTCCCTTCAGCCCTTTTGCACTTACCCTTTAGCATATTTTTTTTAGACTTATTTTTTTTGAAATGATCCTTAAAATTTTTACAAGTGACCCTTTGGGATTTTTGTTTCAAACATTTTTTTCGATGCAAAAATCCTAAAACATCTTTCTTGTAATAATTTTGCTAAAACGTACCTTTTGGGATTTTTGAAAGTACCCTTTGGTTTTTTTGAATTATCCTTCAAAAATTTTGTTTCAAAAGAATTTTACCTTCAAGGGGAATGTGTCAAAAAAAATTCCAAGACAATTTACCTAAAAGAACGATCCTTCAGAACTTTTGAAAGTTCCTTAGGATTTTTGAAAGTGCCCTTCAGATTTTTGTCAAAGACATCTACCTTTTTTTATCAAGGCTTCTTTCCCAACTAAATTACCCTTTGGCCTTTTTAAAATTAACCTTTACCTTAATAGAATTATCCTTTAGAATTTTTGTTTAGGTGAATTATCCTTTAGGCTTTTTTCAAAGTACCCTTTGGCTCCCTTGGAAATACCCTTCAGGATTTTTTTTAAGGGCACATATACCCTTCAGGATTTTTGTAAGGGAAACCTTATCTTCAGACATACCCTTCAGGATTTTCTAAAAATCCCCTTCAAAATTTTGTCATCAAACATTTTTTCTGACCCAAAAATCTTGAAATAATGACCCCAAAGGCATATGTCTTTGACCTTTGTGAAATTTACCCTTAAAAAGTTTTAAAATTGACACTTGCCCTTTGAGATTGCCTTTTAGCCTTTTTCAAAATGGTCCTTTACCCTCCTAAATTACCCTTCATATTTTTGAAAGTGCCCTTTCTCCCATGAGAAGTGACCTTTCAAGACTTTTATCCCAGGTAAATGACCTACCAAGTGACTCTTCAAGAAGATTTTTTTAGAAATTTTATTCAAAACATTTCCCCAGTGCCAAAAATCTTGAAATAAATTTCCCAAATCAATTCAAGTGCCTTGTACATATATGTGCTAAAGTCATTTTTGTCTTTATATTTAAAGGAATAGAGTGAACTATAAAATGTCAAGTGGCAAGCTTGGCAGATAGTCCCAAATATGAGATTGAATTTGATGGTCACATACCTATTAATGATGTCCATTCAGACATCAAATGATGGTCAAGCAGATGTCAAATTTAAGATAACAAATAATATCAAGGATGTGATTAAAATTAATGGTCATGTGCCCATCAAATATGTTATCATAGACATCAAATGATGGTTGAATGAATGCCAAATTTAAGATAGAAATTTTCATCTGACAGTGCGAGATTGATAGGGACTTTTCAAAGGAATGAATATGTGACAAGTGTCACCACTATGGGAATATATGGACCACATTATTCTATGAGAGATGATCCAATAGAGCATGATAAAGTTATACTTTTCATCATAACTTAGATCAAACATGGTAATGATAAGTGTCATAATCATGGGGAACATAGCTAGGGTAGCTAATGTCGTTTAAAGATATATGGGCAACATTATTCTAAAGATATATGGGCCACATTATTATATGAGAGATGATCTAATAGAGCGTGATCAAGTTAGAATTTTCAACATAGCTCAGATCAAACATGGTAATGATAAGTGTCATAACCATGGGGAACATAACTAGGGTAGCTAAAGCCATTTAAATCCCTGGATCAAGATCAACAACCTGTGTTAGTATATGTAGGCTAATCTGACAATGAAAGATGAAGGAAGGATTTTAAAAATTAAATGGTCATTATGTGAACATTGATGATAATTTTTGCTATAAAAATGACATAAAGGTGCCAAAATAATTCCATATAAGCATAAAAATAACATGAACTAAAGATCTAGTGGATCACTGGTGAGCAATTCAATAGAATTTCATGTCCATTTTCAATTTGTGGAGTAGGTTGTCTATAAAATAGTCTATTAAAAGTAAAATGTCATTTTTTATAGAATATAATATAAATGACACCTATCTTATACACTTGTACAAATGTAATTGGATGAGACTGACTAATGTGTTGCCTTGTATCATACAAAAGGAACATTTCCAATTATCAAAAGAGAGGGAGTTCTTAGAGACAAATTAATTTTTAAACAATGAGTAATTAATATATGCAAGGAATTCTAAAAATATTATTTAGTATTTTCTTGTGTTCATTGTTATCATGGCTTCTCTCTTGTTATTTTGATTTCTAGATTTGAATGGTTCTTATGAATTTTTGGTGTGTATATTTGATTGTAGAGTTGTTAACTTATGAAAATGCTAGGTTGACTAAAACTCCTTCAGTTCATTTAATTTTTTTACTCTTCTTGAATTTGGGATAATGTTTTTTTCTTGTAGGGATAAATATTTAAAGTAACCAAGTTCTGATTTACATTATTTCCACCTTCCTTACGAGTTTTCCTAATGTGTGATAAGATTTGGGCTTAAGATATTTCGTGTTACACATTGGTTAAGTGCATGTCTAGATGAAATTTTAAATTTGTCATGATGTTTGGAATGAAGATCAATAACATTTATTTCTTCCCTACCCTTCCTTTTACTTCTTTTTTAATTGGATCACTTTAGTTTAGCCGGTCATTATAAATATCCATCTTAGATTAGTTCATAGTTTAGTTCTTGATCATAATTCACCATCCTTAGCATATTATAATTCATATTTTAGATAGATATACTATTTGTCCATGATATATCCCAACCACCAAATAATATAAATATTGTGAAGTAGTCACTTGTTCTACCTCTATGTCACCAATAAATAATGGGATTATCACAACCTACAACTCATGAAATGAATTCTTAGGTATTATAAAATGAGAAGTGTTTCTTAAATACTATAGGCACCTATGTCACACATTTAGGCATAAATAGGTAGAGCTTAACTAGTTCTAGAAGGAGGGAATTCAATTAGATCTTTGTGAATTTACAAAATATTTACTAATTCTAGTGTGTTTTGATCAAAGATCGATGTATTCTTTCCATATGTGTGATTATTTTATTATATTTATGTAAATATTATTTACCTTGATGGTCCTAGACCAATTTTTGTGCTTCCTTTAGATAAATATTGATATTATTTGAAGATCCATGGACATTCATGCAAAGGTAGTTCATGCTTTATGTATTTCCTACATTTAAGGTTAGTAATAGCAATTTTGTACAAAGATTGACTAGTTCTTTGAAAATTTGAGTTCATTTAAGCTTAAAGGTGTAAATATCCCTCTCATTCATCAAGATAGACATATCTTTGAGATAATTTAGTTAAATATACTCATGTTTTACATATAGTCATGAACATTTGGCTTAACATGCAAACTTAATCATTATACTTTGCAAAGGTCAGTTTGATGCATCATATTTTAAATAGGTTTCAAGGTTGTAAGATGGAATTTCCAAAGGAAAAGCTTAGGTGAGGGAAACTCCCAAAGTCTCAAACACTTCACCAGTTCAAGGTACTCATGTGTCTAAGGTATGGCTTGGCTAGGTGGTTCTCCAATCAACATGCTAGGTATTGTGCATGACTTACCAAGAAATCCAGAAAGATATTTACCTTCTTTCAGTCTTACTAATGTTGTTATTAATGAAGAACATATTAATTCATTCAAGGATACTTTTATATTATTAAATGTGGTTCATGAAGACATAACATATAGATTATTCCCATTTACTTTCAAAGATGTTGCATATGAATGGTTTCTTAACCTTCCAGAGGGTTGCATTACTAATTGGGATGACTTTAACAATGTATTCATTGACAAATTTGGAAAAATAATTAGTCCTTGTGTCTTGTATCATTAGTTTACCATAATTAAAAAGGATGTTAATGAAACCATCAGAGCCTTTAATGCTTGGTTCCAAAAAATGTTTAATAGAACCATATCCCCTTATAAACCCAACGAGGATTTATCCTCAAAATTTTATAAAGATGTTATAGATCCTATGACCTCCATGTTCTTGAAAAAGTCCCTTATAGTTATAAACACATTGACCCAGGCCTACTATGAATCTATGATCATTAATGACCAAATACAGCCTTAGGGTCATATGGTGTATTCCATACCTAATGTATATTCAAATTGGCCCACCCAGAATGTAATTCCTAATATACCTACTTTAACACTAGTTCAAAACCAATTGCCCTGAGTCATACACATACTATCCATAATTTAAATATCCTAAATGGAACCAAAAGTGGATATCATCCACAAAATCATAGAAATCTAGTGCCCACAACCAATAGTAATGCTCCAATTTGTGAGCCTGAGATACCAAAAAATTCAAATGACTTGATATTAGAAATGGTCCAAAAACTAAGTACTGATTTTATTTAATTCTAAAAATAATTAGGAAATACATGAGAGGGATATAACATAAAATATGCTTTTAAAAATTTTATTAGGCCTCCAAACAAGTTTCATGATAACAAAATAATCGATCATCTGAAAACATACAAATGAGTTTATATGATGTAGATTAGGCTGATTAATGTAATGTTTCTAAAACCTATAAAATTATTCCTAACCAAGATAATATTTTAGGGACATTTGGATTTACAATAATGTCTCAAAGTTTCATGACAAAGGCTTTTGATTTTCCATTTGAAGAGGAAAGTGAACCTGATGATACTCTAAAAGAAAGAATAGCTCTTCAAGATGAACATCCCCATGAACAAGATAAAAAACAAGATTATCTTTCTTAAGAAGGTAGCTAGAAAGACAACCCACTTAGATTTATTTTTTAAACGGAGAATGCTCTTGAAGAATATGATCAATAGCAAGAGTCATACCATGATTTATTAAATGGAATTAAAGAGTTGGAAATGGTAGATGATGGGATAAAACAACACACAGATACTTCATCTGAGGTTTTCACCAATGATATGAATATCCAAGAAGATAATATTATTTTTGAGGCCCTAAATCAAGATAATTTAGATATTGATTGGATATAAGAGCTGCATTACTTCACGAAGAATGAAGATGAAGTGGGTGAAATAGATCAAGAATTATCATATGACTTCATCAAGAGGTTAGGATTATGGGACAAGCATTTTTTTAATGGGATTATAGATGAACATCATTAAGTTTATTACGATGAAGGATCCTTTTATAATTATTTTTAAGATTTTTTTGCAAATATTGGTAGTCCATGTCCACCTCATAAAGAATCTAATGAAGACATCAGTTTAAGGATACTAGCTGAGCTACCAATATTGAGTGAATATGGCATAAGCCACTATATATCTATGGGTGAAGCATAAATATAACTTCTAATACAAAAGAGAATAATTTGGGAGGAATATGATTGGGTTTTAAATTCATATCTTTAATCCATGCATATGAGAATGCTGATAGGAGACCAAACTACATCACCTAGAAGGCACAAACATGCAAATACTCCCATCCACAAGAAGAGGCCACTAAATGAAAGCAATCTTTCTTCAAGGCTCTATGGTAAGATAAATAACTTTAAATTTGACCTTGGAGGTAAGTGATTTATGTAGTTATTTTAGTACTTATTTTAGTTTCTTTCATGTTATTTATTTTTTTTCCCTTATTTGTATATAGTGCCTATATATATTTATTTGTTTGGTTTTTGTGCTTTGTTCCTTTCTTATAATAAGTCCTTTGGCTATCCCTTGTTTCATATAACTACTTAAGAGATTCACAGTTAATAAATGCAAGTATGACTTCTCAACATTGGTTGATCATAGATTGTTGAAATATGAGCTTGATGTCATAGTCTAGAGAAGCTAACAATGAATGATGGATAAATTAATTGTTTTTTGAGATTTTAAACCTTGTTTTGATCTAAGCTTGGTTTTAAAAATGATTGCACATGTAGGATGAAAGATTAAAATATTAGGACACAATCATGCTTGCATTCAAAAAACATTAAATACTTGGGACAAATCTTATATCCAAGGATGATTATTTAAAACTCAAACACTTGACCAAATACCTAAACTTGGCCAACCCAGTTCCCAACCTTGTTGGAAAGCCAAAAATGATCTAAAAATACAAAAGTAAGAGATTATTTCAAAATTCAAAGAGATTTCTAAGTAGAGGTGATTTAGGTAATCTCCATCAGGTCTATGGACACCTATATGGTAGTACATCAAAGCCTTTATTAGAGCCAAAGGCATCTCTATTAGGGATATGGACACTTGGTTAGTAGTAGAGCAATGCCCAAGTCTTCCTTGAGCTAAGAATGATCCTTAATAAATATCCAAACATGTTGAAAGTTAGTGTTAATGATTAAATCCATAAATTTTGAAGTTATTCTCTAAGTCCTATGGTAATTAGTAAGTAGAACCAAATCACACACATATCATGACTGAGTTATGATGTTTGATCCTAATTATGCATGTGAAAGATTTATTCTAACCATGAGCTAATCTTAATAATGTTGCCTGATCAAATGAAATAAGTAGATTAATTATTATTCTAAACTATAGTCTCTAAATTATAACATATTGATATGTTTCCCCCAAAATTCACCATTTGTTGAGGTCAACATACCCCCATTTCTAAAAAATGGGGACCCATGTGTCAAATTGTGCAAATTTGTACCTTGAAATTGAAGATTCACTTGATCAAAGTGTCATTATCATGTTTTCACATTATTACAAATAGATATACTATTTTTCCATGATGGATCCCAACCACCAAATAATATAAATATTGTGAAACAATCACTTGTTATGCCTCGATTCCATCAATAGATAACATGATTATCATAACCTATAACTCATGCATTAAATTATTAGGGATTCTAAAATGAGAAGTGTTTCTTAAACACTCTAAGAACTTGTGGTACACATTTAGGCATCAACACATCCTATATTATATTTATAATTTATACATTTTTTTGTATTTTTTTATTCCAGATATTTTAGTGTTTTAATTTGCCATTGATTCTCTAGGGTGTGAGCTAATAGTTTAGATTTTTATTTTGTATGGAACTTTACTTGTTGGAGTTTTAAAAAACTTTATTTATATTCTAAAGGTGTTGTTTCCTCTCCTATGACTTTATTCAATATGACTTAAAGATATCCTAATCCTTTATGTTTGATTCTTCTATTTTATCTTGTGCATCAATGATTATTTTATTGGTGTTAGGTTAGATCCCTTATATTATATTATCCAAGGTGAATGGACTCATCCCTAAATAGTATATTAATTATTTTGTTATATCATAGTTTTTTTTTCCTATTTTCCCCATCATACATTTTACATACCTTTATTACTCCTAACTTATTTATGCAATCCATCATTAATGTATCGAAGTCAAGAATGGTTTCTCCAACATCCTCTTCAACACTTTATTATTTTTCCCTAGGTTCTTACTCTTTGGATGACTCTAAATCTGAGTAAGAAACCAATGTTTCATTTGTCCCTTCCTTTTGATATTTTTTTATATTTTATTTTTGTTTATTATTCCCCTCTATTTATTCATGTGGGGAAGGGATTCAATTTCTCTTATTTCCAATTATCTACAATTGAGTTTACCTAATTATAGATAATCTTCTATACTAAGATTTCTTCTTGTGGATTTTAATGTACCTTCCTCCTCTTCTAATGCCTTCCTTTATATCAAGGGATATGGTGGGGTACCTTTTTCCTATATATATTATTTTTCAAGGATTTTATTGGTGGTTGAGTCTTTAACCACAATTTTTTAACCTTCTTATTGTGTTTTTGTGGCTCTATCTTAGCAATTGGTATATATTTATATAACCATGATGATTTAAAAAGTTGGTACCACTTGTGGTGTGCCCTATACTTATCTATTATGTGGTGTGTCTTATAATTACACCATAATTGGTACATATGTTCTTGTTATTTTAGATATGGATAGAGTGTCTGAATTAGTGAGCTCTTCTTTTATGTCCCTTATAATATGTGATAAGATCAAAAGTAAATACCATAGATTCTAATATTATGGTTTATATTTTTTCATCTAATAATTCATGGGGTAGGGGAGGGAGAGGTGTTATCTTATTTTAAAACAATTCTATATAGAGGTTGCCAACATCTATGATGAACCTTACTTCAATAAAATAGTTTTTAAATATTCTTACAAATATCCTATATTTCCTAACTACCATTCCCCTTATCATATTCTCCTATGCTAATATATCTACTATATCACCCTCTTTTTATTGGTGTGCATATAAATAAATATTAAACTACTCTCTTATGGTTTTTGTGTGATCTCATTACATCGATCCTTGATGACTTGGTATGGTGTTAATAAAAAACTTTGATAATAATATAAAGATGGATCCATATAAAAATTCATGGTTACCTGATATTATCTTGGCAAGGATCTCCATGTAATATTCACATAGTTCATTGAAAAGGTTATATTGCATTATACTTGTTACCATATACCACACGATCTAAATGCTTTTGGACATTATAAAATCCTCCTTGTTAGTGTAATAAACCTTCCATGAAATATCCTTTATCTCATATCAAGTTCTAGAGATCTGAATGCTATTAATGGAGAGAGTTAATTGATTGAAGTTGGTCCTTATGAGGGATAATATTAACTTTACGCTTGATGTTTTGTTAATGTCATATTTATGGCAATGTGCCCTTTATTTATCAATCATGTGAATTTATGGATTAATACAAGTGTAATGTGATATGATTTATCCAACTACAACATGTTATCATGAGCTCAATTCATCAATACCTTAATTGTGATCTCTTAAATTTTGAATAGGGGAAATCTACTCCATACATCTAATTTCATCTACTCAATTATTTTGTACTCATCCTTATATCCAAAAATTGAGTTTAAGAGTTTGGTTGCATCATTATAGTTCTATGAGGTTGTGATATATCTTTCCCAAATTAAAATCAATATACTTTTGAGTGTCCTCGTAGTGGGATACTAGAGAAGGAACACTAGAAAAAGTATATTATAGATATGGATGCTCACACTTCATCAAATGTTTCCATAATTTGGTTGTTTGATTTGTTCATATGCATCAAATTGAGGTTATACCATCATTACTCATTATTTACTCAAGGTTTGTTCTCAATACTCTAACTTCATGGAAACTAATTGTTTGTATAATTTTACTATCATAGATAATGATTATTTTCCATTTGGAGTAATTATTTATTATTAGTCTTTTATCCTGTTGTTAAATATGGGAGTTAAAATAACCTTATATATATATATATATATATTATCTCCTTGACTTCCTTCACTTTTCCAAAATTTCTTTCATAACTTTATACCTTTAATATATATATATATATATATATATATATATATATATATATATATTATCTCCTTTACTTCCTTCACTTTTCCAAAATTTCCTTCATAAATTTATACCTTCAAGTTGTTTGTGCCTCTAGTCACCTTTATCTCTCACATAATTTAAAGATTATTTTCCCACTAACCACCCATTTGTTCAATTATTATTTCTCCAATATTTGTTTCAACTAATCCATAAGATTTGATTCTATAGGAAGCACCATTTATTGGTTTTCACTTTCCCTCTTTTATAAGATATCATTTATGAGTTTTCAATATTGTTAATGGATATTATTTTAATTTTTATCCATTTTTATCTAGGGTTAATTTTTTTTTTTGTTTTCTAATGTTTTTGTACTTCAATTTTTTCCTTTTTCTCTCTTTTTAAAAAAATTGTGTTGACATTTTTTCTATTTTTTTTTGTATTTCTACATTTAAAAAACATTTTATTGTTTTATAATTTTTTTTTTTATTAACCTTAGTTTTATTCCCACTTATTTTCTACTCCATTATACAATAATGTAGGCTTTCAACCTAACACCATTTACGTAACCTTTTCTTGGCATTCCTAATATAGTGTGCAATGTTATAGTTAAAGAATACAAAATAGCTTATACTATGTATGGTCTTAGCCAAATAATTTTTAATTTACCAATAATTTTTTATTTATTGTCATATAGTTGACCCTTGTCATCAATCTATATTTTATTCATTTTTATATGATGGTGATACCACACCTACCTCATTTAATCATAGGTTTGATTATACATGGTTATGAATTATTTATCATCTTTAAAGGAAGCATGTTCATTAATTTTTTACTTGATCATTATCTAGAAACATGATAATATAAACTCATGAGTACTAATCCTTCTAACCCATATTCTAATTGAATGGTAAAATACTTAATTGGTATTTTATATGTTGTGTAGTAAGTCCATAATACCATAGGGATCTTGGTATCCAAATCTCATATTTTTGTATTACATAGATTGATCAATACCTTCTCCAACTCCTTATTGAATGCTTCAATCATACCATTGGCTTATGGGTGGTATGGTTTAATCATATTATGTGAGATCAAAATATGTCTCAGTAATTCCTTAATTATTTGATTTACAAAGTGATTCCTTTGGTCACTTGTAGTACTTAATGGGCACCCAAACCATGTAATAATATTCTTATATAATAATATGGTTTCACTCTTTACCATATAATATTTTTTGGGTATTTCCTTTTCCCATAGTATTATGTATTTAGTCATTTATAATAAATTATCATTACTTCTCATGGTTTGCATGGTTCTTAGTTTGATTGGGCCTATAAAATTTATTTTTCTCTTTTAGGATTATGGAATGTAACCCTCATGTTGATAAAGAGATGAGTAATTAATAAAGGAATAAAATACTATCATGTCAACAACCACTAATTTTCATAATAATTGATTTATTTGAATATTTTATAAATAGTAATGAATTAGAAAAGGTGTGCTTAGCTAGAAAATATGACTAAGATGGATAGGTGGCAAGTAGGGAAGTGATGTAAGATCAAAATTGAGTGTCATCCATATAGAATAAGTGTCAAAACCCTCTTTGAATAATAGTTCAACCCTCATTTCCAATATTTCACTATGCTATTGACCTTATGTGTTATGTTAATGACCTTGTGTAAGCAAATTTGTGAGATTATAGGTATAAATTTGATCTATTTTTTAAATCTAGTGATTATATAACCATGACTTGGATCATCATTTATTATACACTTTAAATGATGTCACTATGAGACCCTAAGCATCCATGTTTTCTAAGGTTTTGATGAATATAAGTGGAAGACAAATGGTGTTACTAAGATAGGTTGGGAATGACCTCAACATCCCATATGATAAGCATTAACTACATACCAATACCTCAAAATTGGATCAAGCTTGATGTATTTCTCCTAATCTAAGTGTTGGTACATGTGAGAGTGTGCTAGTATGCATGAGTATGAATTCCAATTTGAATGATTTGAGTGTGAATTGAGAATGGAAACCTAAGTAAAACTAAACTCTAGGTTTTTATAGATGGATGTATGTATAAATAGGGGTAAATGAGGATTAATAACCTTAATTTTCATAATTATTTTTGAACTTGTTCATGAGAATTTCCATCTAGGGGATAAATGAATAAGAGTGGTCTTTATATAGTATTCTAATGTTTGTTGAGTCATGAAATGAGTCTAGGCAAAACTTAAGATGCTTCAAGAGTGAAAAGATGTCTTTTAGGGGAAATGGGAGATAAGGGTCAATAACACTATCCCCTTTTCCAATAGCACACTGTGCTATATACTAATGGGGATGAGCTATCGTCTAGGTGGTTATAATGTGTGACAAATGATCAGGGATGCCTTGGTGATGGTTGAATGCATCTCTTGGTATATTTGGGCATGAGATAGATGTACCTAAATGCTATAAAAGGATCAAAAGAGGACCTAAGATAGGTCTATGTCTAAGCTAAGGATAAGGTGGTCTCAAGTGACACTCATTTAATTAAATGACATTTTATATAAATAAATTTTCCCCCTCATTTATTCTATAATTGATTCAAATCAAAATAGCTGGGATAAAGGAAAAAGAAACATCCCTGGACCTACCTATGAGGTAAAACCCATGAATGTGGGTTTGATTCTATAGACTATGATCCATTGTGTGTCATGTAAATGAAACATATATGAATAAATAATTAATAAATATCAAAATCAAATAAAAAATTGAGTAAAGTGATGTTAAAGAGAGGAAATGAATGAATACACCTCACTAGGTACATGAACCAATGTAATAACCTAGTGAAATATTATGTGTGCATATATGTGGTGATCAAATAGTGAATAAATTAGACTGGGATAATGGATTTCCCAACCCCATGGGTGGGTGGCTCAAGAACTCAAGCTCACCTTGACTCCATGTTTTCCCACCCCTATTCGGTGGATCATAATTTATGAATAACTTGGATTGGATTGATTACTTATACAACCCTCTTATGTGGGTAGATCAAGAACTCAATTAGGTCATGAATCCATTGTTTCCTACCCATGTGCAGTAGAATAATTTAAGAATGAAACTATGTGGTGTTATGAAGCTATAAAATATGGCTCTAGGACACTCAAGAATGCCAATTGCTGCAAATAGAATGAGGCATCAATATGATGGAATCCTAGTGCAAAATCAGTATATATGGTGTTTGGAGTACACAACATGGATAATTACATGTGTTTTTCATTACATCTAAGATAATTGGTGCAAAAATTATCATATAGAAACAATATGCCATGCACATGCCCTAATTCTGATATCTATGCATATAGATTCTAGACTGGGTCATAGTAATCTATGCTTGTGCATATTTGAAACTAAAATGGGAATGATCATGTCATCCATAATGACCCTAATCTAAAAAACTTATGAAATTATATGTAAAAACTAAGTATATATGGATCATATGTGATAAGCTATGACTAAGATTGTACAAATTTGAATTGTACTTATTATACCTTTTTGATAATTCCAAAAAAATCATTTTTGAGGCTACTAGTCAATATCTTAGTGGGTGGAATATAGTGCACTATTATATTATAAGTATACTATGATATTTTACAAAAATGTTATTTCTAGGAAAAACTAATATTGGTTTGTGTATGACTATATTCCTCTATATTTTCCTAAGTCTAGGCTTTGTAATCTATGTCTACATGCTGAAAACTATGTTTTGAGTGCACTAGGATGGCTTGATCTCTATGAAAAACCCATATGAATGCCCCATATTTTTATTAGAATTATTTAACCTTTTCAATAATTATCCTCAAAATAAAAACTATGCATCATGTATATGTAAAATATATGATATCTATGTGATAAACCAATATAATGTGTATACATGACATCATATTTTAAAAGAGATTTATCATAAGTTAGAAATGTACAATGTATGTTAGATCTAAAATTTAAAAGGTTGTCAAGATAGATATAATAATGTAAACATTTATATGGACAATAAATCTAAATATAATCTAAGCAAACTACTTGGGGGGGATGTTGCATGATGTCCATCAAGGCACCCAAAGAGGAAGGGGAGATGTATGAGGTCCCTCATGGCATCACAAACTAGATGTGAAATCAATAATAAATAGATGATCATCATGGGCATGACACATACATTAAATCATACATACAAAAACATGAGGCATGGAAAGTAAGCCAAGGGGCAATAATACAAGGGGCATGAGCATGTGTCACTAAGTATGAAAAAAATAACAAATACAAGGCCATGTTTAAATGTTTGTGTATGCAAAATAACATGCAAGTTTGGATTATAACCACATATAAGGACATGTTAAAATGTCCACATACATAATCAATAAACATACACAAGTACATAGGCACATGTCCAAAGCGTAAAATCAATGAAATCAAAATGGATTTTTCAAATGCCCTTGAGTAGATATAGAAGCAAAGAGACACAATCAAATATAGACTAGTAATGTGAGAAATGAAAGCATGAAATAATCATGTGGTATGAATAGGTATAAGAGAGACTATGTACATAATCTAATTATATAGTAGTAGTATTTAGAAAAAATGAGTGTAGTATAGGATGATCAATGTCAAGATATAATCAATGTTAAATCTATGATATGGAGTATAGAAAGATATAACCTAGAAAATTAGAAGTTGAATTGGTGTATATGTGTATGTGCCCCTGATGGACTGATAATAGTGAATCAAGATCTATGTATAGGACTAGATTCTTATAGTAATCTATGAACACTTGAAGGGAGCAAGTGAAACATGTATGTCTGATAAAATTGACTACACTAACATAGACAACATACGTAATACCTATAAAATATAAGGAATGTAAACATGGTAATGCATAAAATCTAAAATTTGTATTTTCTAAGAAATATTTGAATGTTTTTGTATTTTTAAACATATTTTTTTGTGTTTTATTATTATAAGCTATGTACAAAAAACATGAAAATGAAACTATGTACAAGTAATAGGAGAACATACTAACCAATGAATCTTGTAAGAGACTCACTATCAAAGTGACATGTATCAAGTAAAGTAAGAGTGATTATACATCATGTGTGAGGA
Source organism: Torreya grandis (assembly GCA_037957365.1). NCBI lineage: Eukaryota > Viridiplantae > Streptophyta > Pinopsida > Cupressales > Taxaceae > Torreya > Torreya grandis. Next base: position 45,084 of record JARHVA010003617.1, on the reverse strand, counting down.
GGTATCTGATATTTGGGAATTGGATTTACTAAATAATTTGTAGCTAAAATTGATTGCAAAGTATGACTATGAATTTGTGGAGCTAACTAAACTGGCTTATTAACTATGGGGATTTTAGGGGGCCATATGTAAAAATAAGTTGTAACTGGTGTAGATGCTCAATGAAAATTTATTTGGGGAATAAATAACATTGATCTAGGCTTTAATGGGTTAGAGAGAGGCTCTCTATAATCCACAACATGCATCTGACATAGGGGTCTCTCCAATAAAGGTCTTTGTGGGAGTGTGTCTATACATGGTAATGTTGTATAAGTAGACCTCACCTACACTGGTGGCTCAACAGATATCTAAGGTGTGATAATGGAATATGTGTTTGGAAATGTTTGGTTATTGTTGTGTAACTAGCTATGGATTAGGAAAGGATACTCATATGGAAGGTCCTCATCTATAACAACCTAATTAGCATGTATAAACTTAGGACATATATGTACAATGTAAAGAATGTTTTGAATCTATTGTATCTAAGGCCTACCTAATAACATATCAAATGTTTTGGAACTAGGTACAACTATGATTCTAGTGACCACATGTGCAGCCCCAACTTGTAATAGAAGTAAGATCTCCCTAATAGAGCTCTGGACATGGCCACTAAAGCCATGAATAACTATATCTATTAGAGAAATATCCTAATCTAAATATTCCAAGTGATGTAGAAGTGTAATAGTACACATATTGATGTTTAACCCATTGTCAACCATGACACTCTTAATAGGATGATGATTAATGTAAGCTCATATAAAGAGTGCATAAAAATCTAAGTCATCATCAAATATATCCTATTTTGAGAAAGTGATAATAGGCCTAGCTAGTATTGTAGTATTATACAAACCAATGATATCATGTATAAGGTGTGTGTCCATTATATAAGTATGATAAGATTATGGTGGTTTATGTGCTTGATGAGTTTAATGAACAACTGAATCATCTATAATATCATTAATCATATTTTTTAGAAATGGATTATAAAATATTATCATTTCTTTTACTTTAGTTGGTTATGCTTTAGGTGTATCTATAGGGGTTCTCACATCAATTATATTAACATCTATCAAATCTTGAATCTTATGTCATAAAATAATTCATCTATTTAGAGTATGGTTGGGGCCCCTATGATAATAGAAAAATGCATTGGAATCATAATTCTTTGGAAGATGCCTAGTCATATAAACCTCTTTGATGGGAGGGAGATATATGAAGTTACATTCCAAAAAGTTATTGGAGAACATGAGATAGTGATTCAAAAAGATTCATTAAAGGTCTCCATGGAGGAGATAATAAAACCAAGTGAGAAGCTAGATATGAGGCTATATTAACTATTATATTTTTATCATTCTTTTTTTCATTGGACCTCACTTTATATATGATCTTATTTGAACTCTTACTAGTGGAATTTGATTTGGTTGTGTATTTTAACTTGCTCATGGAGAGAAGTTTGACTTCTCATTCCTTCACTATATGGCATAGATTTGTAAATGATGGACAATTTTTGAATAATATATATTCATGTAATGCTAGCAATAAACTTTGTTTGAATATGTCTTAGAGTTTTCTATCTACCATGGAGCTAGTCATATTTGTTAATATGGTTTTATATCATAAGACATATTCATCTATTAGCTCATTAGATTTTTGATTTAGTTGAGTGACTTGAGCATAGGAAACTTTATCATTGATATTGATAAAAAAAGGTGTCAAAAACATATCTACAAGTGGATTAAATTATGTAATGGACTGATTAGGAATATCATAAAACCATTATAATGCATAATCATTTAAAGTGTTGGTGAATAACTTAATCAAGAGTCAATTATTGGCCACGTAGTCCAAACATGTTGCATGTAAATAATGTATGTGATGCTCAGGGTCTCCCTTACCATCATATAAAGTAAGATTGGGTATCACAAATATGGATTGTAAAGGATTTATCACTATAAGCTATGCCAATGGTGTATTTAGGAAAACATGAGAGTCCAAGGCATGAGATGGTCTAGTAGCACCCTATTCAATATGTAACACCTTGGCCTATAGATAAAGGATCTCATTCCTAAGGGATTATATATCTATATAGGAGGGATGTTTACTAACCATATGAGGTGTTGCCACTAGTGATATTTGGCTACTTATAACAAGTTGTAAAATCTGAGTTACCCCCATAACAGGTGTAATAATATTAATGTCTATGGGGTTAGAGGATTGACTTAGTGATGTGTTCTTTATTTCTAATATAGATTATAAAATATATGAATGATCATGTGTTTGATCCCAAATTCTATTTTTAAAACTTTTTAAGATCTCATCCTTATTGATTCTAATATTATCAACATTGAGGGGGGAGTGTGTCCTAAGTTCCCTCTTGTGTATCATTATGATCTTGATTGTATTTCTCATGTTCTAATTTATTATCATTGAAGTCTACATAATTAGGATTTGAAGGATAAATTAGAGGAATTTTAATTATTACTTTATCCATGGTATAAGCTCTAACATAAAGGATCTAGGTATGCTCAATTGATTACCACTGAGCCTAACTCTTCTTCTTAAAGGAAGAGATATAAATTTTTTAGTTGGCATAAAATAAATAAAATGAAAGAGTGTCATTAAGAAAAAATATATGAAGTCTAACAAGCCTAACACAACAAATGGAAATAGGAAAAAGAAGGATATAAACCCTAGTAGCATCTAGGGTTAGGTTTTGGGTGCTATTCGAAGTAAGGTTCATTAATTTATTTATATTTTTTAGGATTATGGAATATAACCGTAAGGTTGATAAAGAATTGATTAATAAATTATCGAATAACATAATACAATATCAAAAGCCACTAATGTTGATAATAATTAATTTATTTTAATATTCTATAAATAGAAATGAATTAGAAAATGTGTACCTAGATAGAAAATATGACTGAGATAGATAATTGGAAGGTAAGGAAGTGATGAAAGAGTAGGGTAGAGTGTCATGAATAGAGATTGGGTGTCAAAACCCTCTTCAAATAATAGTGTGACCCTCTTTTCTAGTAGCACACTATGTTATTGATCTTATGTGCTACTCTAATGACCTATGTACATAAATCAGTGAGATTTTTGGAAAACCTTTGCTTTGTTTTGAGAAGACTATGCCTATATGATCGAGACAGAGATCATCATCTTTTTTTACTTTGATTGATTTCATTATGAGACCCTAAGCCTCCATGTTTGCTAGGGTTTTTATGACCATAGGTGGAAAAAGAGTTGCATTATTAGGGTAGGCTTGACATGACCTCAACACCCCATGTGATGAACATTAGATACACATAAATGCCTCAAAATGGGATCAAGCTTGATGTATTTCTCCTTATCTATGTACTGGGGCACATGAGAGTGATGCTAGTATGCCTGAGTATGAATGCCAATTTAAATTATTTGATTGTGAATGAGACTAGAAACTTGAGTAAACTTGAGTTATATGATACTATAGATGGATATATGAATAAATAAGGGTAAATAGGGATCAATAACCTTAATTTGCATAGTTATTTTTGAGCTTGTTCATGAGAATTTCCATCTGGGGGATAAATGAATGAGAGTAGTATTTATATAGTGTTATGATGCTTGTTGAGACATGAAATGAGTTTAGGTCAACCATAATATGATTCAAGGAGTGGAAATATATTATTTAGGAAAAATATAAGCTAAGGGTCATTATTGTTACCCCTTTTGCCAATAATGCACTATGTTATATACTAACGAGGTTGTGTTATTATCTAAGTTCTTAGAACATGTGACAAAGGATCAAGGATGCCTAGGCGATGGATGAATATATCTCATTATATATATATATATATATATATATATATATATATATATAAGCATGGGATAAACATGATTATAACCTATAAAAGGATCAAAATATTCCCTAAGATAGGTTTAAGGATAAGCTACAGATAAGTTGGTCTCAAGTGAAATTCATTGCATTAAATGATATTTTATGTGACTACAAAAGTCAATATCCCATTTTTAAATGGTGTTATTAATTTCATCTATGTACTTTATATTCCATAATTTATAAAAAAATGTCACATTATTTGGCATACTTATGTGTATTTTTAAAAATAAGGTTGGCCACCATAATCTTATTAGCATAATTTTCTTTGCAGTGCCTTCCTCTGAATTGTGGCTTCCCACAACTCCATCATGTACCTCCCTTATTATTTATTCTCTTTCATGTTATAATATTATTCTCATTAACACCTCATATATTTCAAACTTATATAAATCACATTATATCAAGGTAAATATTAATTCTTGAATAATAAACATCTTATGTTTGATATTTTATATCCATCAAGGAACTCTCTTGTTTATAGTAACTTATCAATATTAATCATATCTCTGGGTCTAGTCTCTATGAAGAACACATGTGATCCATGGAAATCATTATCAATAGGTCCCTTTTCCTCTCCTATATATTTTTTGTACAATTTATTTGTCCCAATACTTATCTTAAATGTTTTATCATAATTTTGAAATCAAACTCTTAGAATAACTTCAACCATAAACATACCCTCCCTTGCATTGATGGTCACTTAATTAGGTATATTAAGGGCTGGTGATCCATAAAAATTAAAAAGGGTGTGGATAATAGATAATGTCTAAATTTATGTAAGGCATATACCATTTATAATTCCTCCCTCTTAGTAGTTGAGTAATTTACTTGTAAATTAAATTGGATAATCTATGCACCCTCATGGTTGTGCTAGTATTTATCCTATTTATAAGATGGATGCATCTACATAGACATAAAAAGGAAAAATCCAATATATAAATACAAATATAAATTCTTATCTATATTATTTTTTAGATTATAAAATGCCTCTTAGCATTATGATATCCATTCTATTGATTGATTATTATTTTTATTTCAAAAATCTTAAATCAAAGTGTTGATTATTGCATAGTTATATATAAACCTATAGTGACAACCAATATATCCTAGTAGGGTCTGTATACACAATATTTTAAAATTTTATCATTTAATAACACTTTATCTTTTGTAATAGCCTTGATAAATCCTTGGGTGCATGCCTTAAAGGGTTCACCGAGGAAGGGATGGGCAAACCATTGGCACTTTGTGAGAGATATTTTCTCCTATTTATTAGTCTTACATTCTAACTTACTCAGATTTAACCATTTTAAGTTATTTCCTTCCATATTTCATCCTATAACTATAAAATGACCCATAATTTCCTACCATATCAACCTATTTGATGTAGTTTTACCCATCATCCATCTTTTTCCAATTGCATCAATCAAATCTATGTAATTTTTATCTTTACAACATAATATTAGCAACTAAGTCATCTTGACTAACCTAGTTCAAGGTTAGGTAGCCCATTTAGAACTAAATAAAACTACACAAAATTAATATTCAGAAGGGATTAGATCATTCACCACTATAAATACAAGTTATCATTTCAATCCAATATATAGTAACATTCATTTTCAATTTATATTTCTCACACTTCTGACCTATGTCTACTTTTGGAGGAGTTATTTTTTAGATATTGTCTAGGAATGAAATCCCTTCTTATGGAATTTTGGATGCAATATGTGGAATAATTTTAGCCTATAGCTTGATTCAGACTTTTAGATCCTTAAAACCACAAAGATATCTTGTAAAGCACCATTGTCTAAGGAGGAGATCAAGGCTTGAAATTTATTATTCAAGATAAGTATATTCTAACCATATCTCTTTAATTTAATAGATAGAAGTTAAAAAATTACTTGGTTAATGAATGCATATCTCCTTGTTTAAAATTTATCTACACTCATATTGAGTATGGCTATATGATTGTTTGTACTTTCCATTTATCCACCTTAGGTAAACTAGGCCTACATTTGAATACCATGGTTCCTTACCCATTTTGATTTATTTCTAACATTTCCAATTACTTAAATTAATTTATTATGATATTTACTTTAAAAAAAGAGATATCTCTAGATTTATTTCATTGTGTTGATTGTCTAGAGGATTTATAACTCTCTATATTGAAATTTTGTTATAGATATCTCTCTTTCTAGGTTTTTAGATCCATTCAATCATACCTTGATTCATTAAGTACCAATGGAATCCCTTTGATTTACCTTCTTTGAGTCTACATATTTAGGTACAATATTTGAAATTCAATCCTATCATATTGCATACATTATGGTGAACTTGATGTAAAGATAAATGTTGCATTCATTTCTTCATCCAACTATATTGAACAGATTGATAAAGTTATGTTTTATACATTTTTAGTAAAATATTTTGGTTAATGTGATACAGTTTTGTATTTATATTTGTTCCTAGTTAATTGTATCGAATAGATTGATAGATTTGTTTCTCAACCTTTTTTACTAAATTTATCTCTAGTAAACTAAATCAATATATTTTTATTTATTCATCTCTTAACAAGTCAATATATTTCTATTTATTCATCTCTTCAACCAATTATTTTGGTAAGAGTGATACATTTTAAACCCCAAATCTCAAAATTTCCCCTCGTAAACTATATTAAATAGGCTAACATAATTATGTTTAAACCTCACTTTCAGTCAACTAGTTTGATCTACTTGACACAATTATATATTTACATTTTAGCTTATGTCTGAAAAAATATTTTTTTATTTGATACAGTTCTATATTGAAACTATTTTATATAAAATTACATCAATATACTCAATATAGTAATATATATCTTCCTTAAAAATAATGTCATATCGATATACTTGATACAATTATGTACTATGTGTAAAATTTCATTGACCAATGCTGATACATTGTTTTTAACTTTTCAAGCATAAGCAAGGAAAAATAACTTTTCATTTCTAAATCTTATCACACATTTAATTTCAAGTTGAATGCTTATTTATTTAAATTCACTAAATGATGCAAATTGGTTTTCAATATTGATATTAAATTTTTTTTTTTCTTAATTTGGCTTTCCATAAAAACTACATTCCAGTTATTTTTAAATTACTTATCTACTATCGTGAAGGATTATATGGTGCTCTATTTACAATTCTTGTCTATTGTTTATAGATATCATGGCATGAGGGTATTTCCTCAATACTTAGAGCCATGGTAAAGAGATAAACATGGAGTTTAGTTTACACATGCCTCATAGGTATATCAAAAATGTTTAGGATTCCATTTTTTGAACCTTAGGAAGCCATCCATGCATCTGATTTCGTAGTGCACTAGTTAGTAGTTAGCATTTGGAAGTTAATCTCAATTTACCCTCAAACCAAGGTTTAATGGGATATGGAAATAATACTTCCTCCATATTTAGTGTTATGAAATATTTGGCTAACACTATCCAATAGATAATTCAATATCTAAGAGAGCCAAAAAATTAGTCAAATCCTTTAGTATACCTACCTAACCATATTTACATAAAAATAGTTAAAACATAATTATATTCCAATTGTTTTCTTGATATTATATTTTGTATTTTATATTGTATCAACATCAATATAGTTCTATGTTTTGTGATATAAATACATCATCTATAATTTATATGGTTACATGTGTGAGTAGACTACATCAAATAACTCGATCTAGTCTTATATGTTTGCATCCCTGACTACATTAAACAACTCAAAGAAGTATTTTTTTATGTATCCCATTTATTTACCTATTTGACTATATAAAATAGCTTGATACATTTTAGTTTCAATCTATTTCCTTTCTAGACTACTTTGAATAGATCAATATAGTTTATTTTCTATTACCCTTCATTCTCCTATATAAGACTACATTGACCACCTTGATATAGTATATATCTTACCATATGTCTATGTGACTATATCAGATTGCTCAATATAGTTCACTCCCAATATATTTTCTAACTTTTATTATCAGACTATATCAAAAAGTTTAATATAGTTCATTCAACCTAGTTGTCATTTTCATCACCTTTCTTATCATATTATATTGATACCATTGATATAGTTTTATCTTAATTGAATTCAAATCAACTATATTGGCCTAGATGATATCATTAATTTTATACAAGTTATTCTTTTTCTATCAATCAAATCAAAATCATAAGGTCTTATATTAGTATTTTTCTTGATAGCCTTAACCCACTCAGATATTACATAAGTTTCTATCTTTTACCTACCTTGTCCACCACTAAAACAACACTTCATGGTGCAAGTATTCCAAAAATTCATCCAAATCTATCAGATGTAACATGTTTAAAATCCCTAAAAATGATACTATAGATAACTCTATCATCTTATAAACCTTGATGTAACACCATTTATAATAGCAATGGTAACTTACTTAAACTTCCTTATTTCATAGTTAGAGCAATTGATACTGATATTAGGAGTCTTCATCCTAATACTAATACTCATAAACACATCCTAACATCTCTCATAAAAACCCACCTATTGATACAGCTCAACTACCTACATAAATGGTTCAACAAATGAACATGATGTAAAAAAATAATAATTAATAAAGGCAAAATCACATCTTGAAAATGGATAGCCAACCTCTAGTCATTATGTTTTTAAAAAAATCAAAATTTTGGTCCCTCTCCTCTTATAGGTTCTAATGGGAATATCATCCCTTAACCTCTCATGTATAATAAAATGTTGAAACCTATTCAAAATAAACAACATCCTTTATTATGTTCATAGACAATGGAAACTTTTATCCAACTATCACATATGATGGGACAAAAGATCTTGATATTTTCCTTGAATATTTTAGTAATCTCTATAAGGAATGGGTCCAAACTAATACCTTTTCTACTAATAAACCTCTTGTCAAAACATTTATAGGAGATGTGTTATAATGGTATAAAAAATTCCAAATAAATTCCACACTAATACTAGAGGATTTAATCAATCCTCTAGTCAAGGAATTTCAACACAATGATTTTCCTAAAAATAGCCTTAGCCATTTCATCAATGTTAAGAAAATTCCTAACAAATAACCTTAGCTTGTAAAGTAGATCATAACATGATTGATGATAATATTTTAAAACTCTTCATTACCTCTCTTAAATCCTCTCTTTAATATAAGGATAGGATATTTTATCCCTAAATTAGGGTAAATTTTAGTGGCTATTCTTTATTAATTTATAAATATTTCAGTTTTAGAAATTGGCATTTGGCTATTTTTAGGGGGTGATAAAAAGCATAGATTTGCCTAAATTATTTGAGTGTAAGTTAGTTTCCCAAGTTAGTTCACCTACTATTTAAAATAAATTTCATACATATAAATATAGTTTTCCACTTTGGCAAAATTAAATATGAGTTTATTAACCATTATATGTAAATAACAAGCTGCCTATATACTCATAATAAAAACTTTTAATTACAGGAAAGGGATGAAAGAAGTGTCAAGTGATGGTTCCAAATGATAACATACTTCTAAGGGAAACCAAATATTTTGAATGATAGTAATGTTTTCAAATGACAATAATGTTGTTTTTTGATCGTAATGATACCAAATAGTGGTAACACTACTAAATAATAATAATGTTATCAATTGATACCAATGTTTTCATTTAACATTAATCTCTATCGTTTGACACCAATGCCATCGAATGACATCATTGTTTCTAAGTGATATAATTACTATAATTTAGTATTATTACTATTAAATGATTTCATTATTTTCATTTGACATCATTACTATTAAATGACAACATTTTTGTCATTCAATAATATTACTATAAAATGAGAGCATTATTTTCATTTCATAGCATTGTTGTCATTCAACATCATTGCTATCAGATGACAACATAGCTATCATTCAGTAACATTACTACCATTCACCATCAACTTTATTTTTTAATGGTGAAGAGGTGTGATCCAAAGAAAAATAAGACACAGTCCATCTACATGTTTTCTATATAGTTACACACTTGTTTGACTTCTATTCCCCATTATCATTCACCTATCAATTTTCCTTCTTAGCTAAACACCATTTGTAAAATTTAATTAGACTTTAAAAACACATACTTGTAGAGTTTCCAAAATAAGCCCAAGTTAATTTCAATATGGGCCACTAAAATTTACCCTACCCCAAACCTTAGAAGAGGCCTTTGATTAGGAAAAAAGACAAGATTTGCTTATGATTCAATTTGAACGTTCTCATAATATCATAAAATAATCTTTAAAAACTTAAAATAATGTAATAACCATTACCAATTCTTAACTAAAACCTCCTCAAACCAAAATAAGAGTATCAACTTAGATATTCAAACTCCCCCCCACTCACCCTTTAGTGTGTCAAAACTAAGGAAGTTATTATTTCCATCTAAACCTTTTATCCATAGTACTAATACTCATCCCTCATGGTAAGATCCTAAATTTTTTTATTGGTTTTATGATAATATTGCCCATTCTCATGAGACATGTTGAGCCCTTTCAAAATTTGAGGTTTCCCTCATATTGGGAGAAGATTTTGAGTATGATGTTATGATAAAGGTTCACTGTAATTAATATCTTAAATCTTCTCAAAACCAAACATTTTCTAAACATAAAAATAAAAAAAATTAAAAATATTCTTTGGATCCTAATACACAACATTCCAATGAAAATGTTGGTGTTATTTATGCCAATTATGACCAACATTACACTAACTCAAAATATGTTAATGCATCAAAGGTTAATTAATATCATAATCTAGCTCATAAAGATATAATTACTAAACCTTGTAATCCCTCTACTTAATAACAATTTCTTAAATATACTATAACTAATCCTACTTCCTCTTCAGAATAACCCACTAGCAATGAGTTGACTCCATAATCAGAGTCTCGACCTACTTCTTCCATCCCTTCTAACAACATAATATCTAATCAACCTAAGCCACATGATAATTCTTCCTCCCAATGACATTGGAATTTTTATATAAACTTAATTCTATGCCTTTCAAAATTCCACTCATTAAATTAGTAATAACTTATCCTTATAACCTCAAGTTCCTTATGCAAAATTTTCATGACATCAAAGAACCCCCATCTAGTGATTTTTATATCCCTACTTCCATTTTTGAAGGAATCAAATCTATGAAATTTCATGATATTGAAACCATTTCTCTACTTTCTTATTTTTTGAAACCCTCCATAGATTTTCTCAAAGAAGATACAATTGATGATGAAATCCTTTTTTGAACTGATAACCCAAGTCTCTTCATTAAGATTGGAATTAATTTTACCTTAATAAGGAAAGTATTGGTGGATGAAGGTTTAAGCATTAATGTTACCTCTCTTTAGTTACTCTAATAAATTAGATACTCCAAATAAAAAATTAAGCAACTCAGCTCACTTGTCATGGATTTGATAAAACCAATAAAAATCTTCTTGGTTATATCTGTCTCCCTATCACCATTTAACCCAAAATTATACACACTAAGTTTATAGCTCTAGACCTTACAATCTCTTACAACATTTTCTTAGGTTATCCATGGAGTCATCACATAAGGTTTATCTCCTCTTCTAGTAGCCAATACATAAAATTTATCCATAATATTAAATGTTGTCACTTGTATTTGTAGCCTTTGAAGATATGTCTCAGCTCTTCTCATCTAAGTGGCATAATTTAAAAACCTCTAGGCTTGTGGGTAGCCTAAGGATGAGGTGAATCTATAGATATGGATAGATCCATTGATGTACTAATTATAGATCACTACTACACCTAAAATTTTGAGAAAAAATGCAAACAAAAAATTGAAAGCAAACTATCCTAAAGGAGTTCATGTTAGACATGAGAATAATGGACTAACTAAACATATACTTATCCAATATTCATCTTCTCACATCAATATTTCATTATGAGGTTGTGATGAATGTTTAGGATAGGAGGACTAGAAAATATGCCTAGGATGAAACTATTTTAATAGACTACCTCACTCAGCATTGACACATCAATAAAGCACTTCACATGACCTACAAGAAGAAGCTTTCCAACTATAAATAGGTGAGATAATGAGACAAAATTCTAAGGAAACAAGATTCACCACTAATCAAGATCAATCATCTAAGTAAAGAACATTATGAATAGTCATGGAAGAGATAAAATTTAGTAGTCTTTATTGATCCATGGTATGCAAATGAGCAAGGCTTCACCATACTCAGGTGGAGCATATTTTACAAAGGCCAAAATGGCTAGTTCTTATAGAACTTAAAAAAGAGAGGAGAAGAGAGAATTACAAAGGTCAAAATGACACTTATAAAGATTATAAAATATGTTAAATATGCATGATAAGGATATTTGAAATTGATCATGCAAATTCACAAAGGGCAAGTGTCACCCCAAGTCATAAAACTCTTGAAATGTGGTGTAAGAGTTTTCATTATGGATCAAAAAAATACATTCATGATTTAAACCTATTTTAACATCCTAAAATTTAATAGGGATATGTATAATGATTGGAATTATTTGGAAGGGTTTCAGACATGCCTCTCCATGCATTGGTTATAGTTATGATAATTTGAAATCTTCCCAAAATGATCTATCACCATCTGTAGTCTAATAAACTCCTCTTTTCTACCCCTTGCACACTTGGCCTAAAATTTGGATTAAATTTCACATGAAAATACATAAAATTAGGTGAACTACACTTATAAATACCATCCATGGATTTAGATACATCAGGCACACCTTAAAATCAACCCACTTGAAGCTTTTCACCCTTCTTACTACCATGTTCACTATGCTAGTTTTGATTATATAAGATGAAGATATTTGTTAAGGCACTTAGGATTTTTTATGAATAAATAAATTTTAATTTGTATTTATCTTAAGTATGAATCTTCCCCTCCATGTGATTGGCATCTTCATACTCCTTCTAGAACCTTAAAAACACATAAAAAGGTCAAGAAAACCCTATTTTGTACCCCATCCATAAAATTTCATACAACTCATCCTAATGGGGAGTATATTGAGAGAGTTTTATAAAACCTCAAATCATCATTATAAGTAAAATATTACATTAGATTAGCTTTCCATCTTCATTTCTTCAAACTAGTCACTAGCAAGGGTTTTGGTGAGTTTAGGCATGTTTTACCCTCTTAAGATTCATTTATAAAGATGGGCTGTTGAAGTTGAAAAAAAATTCCACAATATCAAATTTTATTACCCTCATCAACCTCCCTAAACTCCTTATATCTCTATGCAAGGTGCCAAGGGAGGTATGAACATTCAAATTTACCCTATCGAGCTCTCTCTTTTCATTTATATATGCTTGATGTTGCCTTTGGACCAAAAATGGTTTCCTAATGTTTCCTATACAAATTTAAAGATTTAAAACACCTATATTGACCCTAAAAACATTCCAAAATCCATTTTTATTCTTATATTATGTTATAATTGAAGATGACTTATCATTTGCATACTAGGCATAATGATGCCTAATATCCTATCTGTACCTTAAAGCCCAAAATGAATTTTGATATTTTTACATGCATCCCAATAGATTATATACCTATTTTTTTCCCATATATATTATCCAATCCATTATAAATTTCACCCCATACTATAAGTGAAATTGGTTCTCCATTTGGCTTTAGGCCAAGACTATGCTTGACAAGCCTGCTTGCATACTTGGGGGTCTGGGACACCCTATTGAGATTAAAAATTTATTTATTGGTTTATAATGTTTTAATATGTTTTATATAGATTAATAAACCTCATTTCAAGGTTAAAACAAATCCTGGTCCACCCTTTTGTCACCTTTTACCCAGAACCTACCAATTTCACTTAAGGGGAGTGCCCTCTGTATTAGACAAAACAAAGTGCACTTATCTTATTTTCTCAAAAAAATTGAATGTTTTATAAGATAATATAGGTTTTAAATAACATATATAAAAAATTTAATCCCTTTTTCAAACCATATGATCTTTCAAAATCACTCAAAACTGATATAGACTGCTAGGCAAAACACTGTGTGCAGGGTTGGTTATGTGAACTGTATATTTCTTGATTGGGGGTAATTATTGATATATTTTACATGTTAAGAGATTATTAATATCATGAATGTAAATATTTATGTGTCCTTAAGTTTTTTATCACTTAAAATCTTTAGATATCCCTTCCCATACCTTGAACTCTTAAGGCTGCATGTACCAATTCCTGAATATATTTCTTATTTGAGGAGCACCCCTATAGATGATCCTACATATTTATGCCTTTAAAATATTTAAATATCCCAATTAAATATTTCCATGTTCATAAATAATTAATATTAACTCATTCATTTCATATTTATGTTAAGTTCACGTCAACCATCCTAACTTTCTTACTCTCTACCCCTCATAGTCAACTACAGTTGACTGTGTGGGGTCATGTAGGTACAATTATAAGACCTAGGCCTTGTATTATGGATTTGGAATCCTAATTAAGTTATATAAATAATATTATTATTTTAATTTCTTTTTTTATGCTTGGAGTGAGATCTATCATCCAAGTTATCTAGCCCAATCTTTAAGATACCCTACAACCAGCTTATAGGTGTACATTTTACAATGAAAAGGATAGCAAAACTCAATATACCAACTTCCTTTGATTATATTTAGATCATAAATATTCATTTAAACCATTTTTAAACATTCAAATTTAAATTTATGGTATATTATGAAACCTTGGATAAAGGGTCACCTTGGGGCTCAAAATTGTATATGTCAATGCAGGAAATTAGTGGTAAAAGGTGCAAGTTTGAGCCCTCCTAGAAAGAAAACCAAATGATTAAATAACTCCCTTAATTTTTAAAGATTTTATAATATGTAAAGGATAAAATATTTATCCATTTATGTTCCTAAAATCTTTTTGAAACATTTTCATAAGATATCAATAAAAAAACTAGGGTGCTCTATTCTATGCTTTTAGGGATTTAATCCCTTAACCTGTAGTCATTACATTTGAAGGTGATTTTCAATTTTTTTAATAAAAATAACACTTTAAAATGATTTTAAATGATATCACCTCATGATAATACTTAAAATAGGTTTCATCTCATGCCTAAATGTTCTAGAATAACCTCTCAACTCTCTATCAAGCCACCTGTAAGTGGTTATTTTCATATGTAGGTAGTCTGAGTTTAGGTAGTGATCATAGGGTGTAAAATGTGCATGTTTTGACCTCATGGGAAAATTTTGACTCTAAAAAATCCTAAAAATTGGGTTTTATCATCATAAATATCTTGAAACTAGTTTTCAAAACCTCTATTTAATGTGGTATTCCCCTTTTCAATAACTGTAGATGCATTCTGAGCTATGTGATAACTGAAGTATAGGAATAGTAACTTCTTATGCCCAATGGAGGTTTTTATTTGATGATATTTATATTATAATATGTTAAATATCATGATATCTTTTCTACACTTCCATGAATCATGTTAAACAGGTCATCCACATGTAATTCCCTATGACTACAAGTAAGAATGAGCAAAGAGTTGACTGCACATGCCAATGGAATACAACCTCAATGATGTTTACCTTTGATGTTCAAATTTTTTAAATAATTATGTTAACATGACCATTTATCTAAGTAAAAAACCATGATACATCATGTCAAATCCCTTTTAAATAAAGATGCCTTTTGTAAATGGTGGAATTTGAATGCAAGTTTAGTATCAACACCCTCCTACAAAGTGAGTTATTTGGACTATTAAATCAACTTGAAAAATTAAACCAATAATAAATAAAATTTTAAGAGCAATGTAACATCATAATTAATTATATTGTACAAAAATGCCCAAACCAAAGTAAAACCTATAGGGTGCAAGAAATAGTGAGTAGAAAAACATAGTCAACTTGTAAAGGATGGTTAATAAATAATGTTTGACCAATATTATACATATTTTTATTTAAATGTATCTCTCTAAGTTTAATACCACCTCACAAATGTGTTTGACCTAAAACCTCTTCAACTATTTGTACTAAGCATAAACCTGCTGACCACTTCTATGTGTCTAGAAAGGCAAAGGAGTAGAACAATTTTAACTCAAAAATGGCACTTCTAAAGAATTAAAATCATGAAAATTACTCAATGAAGATTAAAATATGTTCCATGGCCTTTTATCATGTGTCACCTTCCCTCATGGGTCATACAAGTGCCAAACTCACCTTTTTTAGTTGATTACTTGATATTTAATTAGATAAGCTATAAGTTTTAGATGAACTAACATTTTTGATAGGTAATTTTACTTATTGAACATTTGAAAGGAAAAATAGGACACTTTAACACCTTGAAAACCATGCCACTTGCATTAATGACCCTTAAATTGTTTTTAAATGACTCAAAATGACATATAAACTAATTAGATCAAGACCAAGGCTAATAAGGCATTTAATGACATTAAACAATTTATAACACACCCTATTACAAAATATCATACCCCATATAACATATAAAAATCAAATTTTTACCTATAGGGGTCCCAATTTGACCTATAGGGTCAAATTTGGTCAACATTAAATGTTATAAGCATGAAGAAGATCCCAATCCTTAGAGAATACAACTTCAAAATTATAAATCTCAATATAAAAATCATACTACTACTCATATGAGTAGTTCACCTCTTATTGAGTTCTTCAACATGCATGTTTACCTCTAAGTCACTCTTGTAGATTTTGATGATGATGAACCCAATGAATTAAAATCCATTTTAATACCACTTGATTACCTCCTTATATATCAAAATGGATCCCTCATTCTCTTTTTAAAATAGATAGGGCCCTTTCTCTACTTGATTATACTACTAAAACTCCTCCCCTATGAAATGCTCATGAAGCTTCTTACATAGATTATGATTTCACTTACAATGAATATGGAGTAGACAAAAAGTTTCAAGATCGATTAACCATGTCACCTATAAATTTTAGTAACATGGGTATTTATAATATGGACACCCCTATTGACATTGATCAACCTACTTCTCATGAACATAACATTTTTCCATTTTATGATGATTCCTACATTATGGCCCATACCCAATCATGAGACTTGTATTTAATACATTATCAAAATACCTTAGCCAAAATGCATGCCTTTAACCATGATGTTCATGTCATTCATATATCATCTGACTATACTAATATTGAATTATAATTGGAAGGTTACATCCCTCCTATCAACTCACCCTTGGTATACACTCCATGAGATGTCCAATAAAATCTTGATATTCTCATATCTAATAGTATCAACCAATTAAATATTATTCAACCTAATATATTTGACAAAAAAATCTATCAATTAACCTGATATTATTCCTTCTATTTTTTATCTTCAATTTGTCTTAGAGAACTCAATATAGTTCAATCCCCCTTTATAATTCATCAATCAACTCTCATCTATAACTGATATAGTTCTCTCTAATTCACTAAGTATAGAATATTAAATCAATTAGTGTGATACCATTAATCATTTCCTTATCACTGATAATAATATCGACCAACCCAATCCAATCACATCTAACCCTTTTGAACTAAACTATATTTACCAAGCCAATATTGTCCAGTATAAATTCTTACCTTCTACTCAACCTTCCAATATTACTTTAAAAGATAAGGCTACTAATATTAGATAAATACATTTTGAGTTTGATAAAAAATGTAATTATATTATATACCTTCAAGTGGATGTCAAATATCATGGAACCTTGACCATGCTTCTTAGTGATGAAGTTATCATAAAACTAATCCATGGTATATAGTCTCAACTTCCTCACCAACATCACAAGTTTTACCATTTTTAGGAAAAGGCTCTATGTTTCAATAATTTCATTTCTAGAATTGATCCTCAAACATATCCTACTTCTAAGCTTCTTCTAGCTCCATATCAGTTCTAAGATGTAAATTTCATGATTATTGAGTAAATTATTACAATCAATTATGGCACCACTCTCTCCTAGGACCATTCTTATATCTAAGTATCATTATGCATGAACAAATTGTTAGGAAAGTACTTGTAAAATAAAGTTCTATTAATTCTTAAGATAAAAATGAATAAATGTTATTTTATCAATTAAAATTTAAATAAAAAATAACAATTATAAAAAATAAAATTAAATAATTAATTAATTAATTAAATATTAATTAATAATTGTAATCATTAAATAACTATTATCTCTTCTTCAAAAAAATCATGAATCCTTTGCCTCATCATTCTAGGACATGTTTTGAATTGAACCTAGTATCATTGCCCATAATATTATCACCTATCTTGATGTAAAATCGATGTGTCAAAAGCAACAAAAATTCTTCTTAAGATTTATAATTTATTTCATAAAAAAATCATCAATATTCTAGATGTTAAATTCATCAAACATGTTAGTTACTCAGAATGGGTATATAATAATGTTCATGTTTTCAAAAAAGTCACCATGGTCATTCACATTTGTATTGACTATTGCAATCTCAATTTATCATGTCCTAATATAACTTTTCATAAAAAAATCATCAATATTCTAGATGTTAAATTCATCAAACATGTCAATTACTCAGAATGGGTATATAATAATGTTCATGTTTGCCAAAAAAGTCACCATGGTCATTCACATTTGTATTTACTATTGCAATCTCAATTTGGCATGTCCTAATATAGCTTTCCTCTACCATTAATTTATTCCATTATTGATTCTATAGATAGCTATGAGATGTTATCTCTCATGGATGGTTTCTTGGGATATAATCAAATTCACACTACTTATAAATATTAACATAAAACTAATCTCACCATTGAATGAGGAACCTATTTCTACATTGAAATTTCTTTTGGTCTTTAAAACATTGGAACCATTTACCAACATGAAACAACCCATATATTTAAGGATCTCATACATAAAATAATTAAAACCTATGTATATGATATTATTTATAGATATAAACATCATGAAAACCACCTTCATGACCTTATTATCATCTTTAATCAGCTTATCCAATATAAAATTTGACTCAATCCTCACAAATATGTTTTTGATGTAACTTCAAGTAAACTCTTAGGATTTATTGTATCCATACATGGGATTTATTCAATCCCACCAAAATCAAAGGTATTATCAACATGCATATTCCTCACTCAATTCTTTGTATTCATACCCATCTCAGTAAACTTGGGGAAATATACTATTTTTTCCCTAAAATGGCTTACTACATATATTCGATAAATGGTCTCCTCAATAAGGGTATTTCTCTCAAATGGATTGATGTATGTCAAAAATATTTAATTTTTTTAAGGAATCAATAATTCATCATCTTAGTCATAGACAACCTTCCAATGATCAGTCCATCATCTTGTATACTTCATCTACCCCCATATTAGTTGGGGCAATGATCATTCAACAAGATGAAATAAATAGATAATATGCCATATACTACATTAGTCATGCTTTGATAGCTTATGAGACTTGCTACATGAAATTAGGATGTGACCATCTCATAATTATTTTTGAAACCAAAAATATTTGAAATTATATTATTTATTAGACCACATATGTTATTGTTTATTCTGATCTCCTTCACCACTTTCTTATCCAAAGCTTTATTACATGGAGATAAAATTGTCAAATTGATGGTACTTTTAATGGTATTTTATTTAATAATTATTATAAAAAATTAATTAAAGTCCAAGAGATCATTGACCAAATTACTTCAAAACTTACACCAGCTACTAATCACTTTTAGGACATTCTTTTTTATGAGTAAATCCTTTACATTGAATGTCTTAATAAAGCTATTTTCATTAAATATTATTTTCACAATTTCACCACTAATCTTGAGGCACAACCCCTTGAAGAGCCTAAAATTTCCACCTACAAACCCAAACCTAACTTCATCATATAATAACTACCCATGATTACAATTTACTTACATAATGACACTTAGATACTTCACTTTGATAGAGCTAAATTCCTTCAAGGAGTTGGGTTAGGATGTGTCTTAGTTGACCCTCATGGTAGAACTATTCCTCTCACTTTTTGATTAAACTTGGAAGTCACTAATAACATGGTTAAATATGAATCTCTCATCTTGGCATGTAAGCATTAATTGACTTATATATCCCATACTTTTATGCCTTAGGAGATTCACAACTCATATGTCATCAAGTTAGTGGCGATTATCAATGTAAAAGTGAAAATATCATCACATATCATCAACTTTATTCCACTCTTGATAAATAATTTTCCTCTTTCAATATTGAATAAATACCAAGAGATCAAATTACTATAGTTGATTATCTTACTTTATCAACCTCTATTTTCCACCCTCATCAAACACTTCATGATCCATAATTTCTCATTCACATGAGAAAATCACCTTCTAGCTTACAATCTAAAGATGACTCTCTTATTTTCCACATTGAGGTTTTAACTACTCAAAAAATCTCATGGTAAAAATACATCATCCAATTTATTGATCATCATACCTATCCTCTAGAGGCTAACTCTTGTTAAAGGACCCAACTTCACAAGAAATATTGAAAATACATCCTTAGATATAACACCTTGTATTATCATAATGTCTAAGGTACTTTAATCTATTGTGTTATTTAAGATGAATTTTATTCTTTCCTTGATAAATAACATGGGGGAATTTTTAGTGGTCACTGTAGTGGAAAAACTATCACCCAAAAATGCCTATGCATGGGTTATTTTTGGCCTACTCTTGATAAATGTGCTATCACATTCACTAAAAAGTGTAATCTATTATAAAATTTTAGGTTTTTACTTAGTGTAAATTTTCTATTTGACTAAAAGGATAAGTAGTCTAAGGTAGGGAAATTATATGTATAAAATAATCACTAATTTGTTATAGATTTTTACTACCTTTGATTTTCTAAAAATAGTAATAAATTTGTGAAAATAAATACTTATCTATAAAACATTTGATACAAATGATCTAAATGTTGAAAACTTAGATAGGTATAGGTCTGAGTGTTATCAACTAGATCCATATATCATAACCCTTCTTGGATAGTAGCACCACATTTGGATAGAGGTGTCATGTGACTCTAATGTCTTAATAATAGTGTTAATGTCCTCTATGTTGGACTATCCTAAAAATTTTGGTGCACTTGTGTCTATGTTTTTGGGTTTTATTCTTGAATGCATGAAGTCTATAAATCTATATTTTGTCTGTAATAGTTTATTTATGATGAAAACCCTAATCCTCCTTACAATTAAGGTATGAGATGAAAAGGGTGTTCATTAGTAGGATAGTTGGACATCCTTAACACCTTATTGTGAAAAGAGTTACTTACAAACCAATACTCTAAGGAGGTATCAATCCTGATTTAGTTCTCCCAACCTAAGTACTAGTGTAAGTGCAAGTGATGCTAGTATGATAGTGGCTTTGAGTGCCTTAAGTGTGCTTGATATTGGAAATATAGAAAATCTAAGATTATGGTTGTTATAGATTATAGTATGTAGAAGTAGGGTATAATAGAGATTAATAACCTTAATTTTGCTCAACTTGATTCATGTTTGAATAGGTATTTTTTAGATAATTTCCATTAGTGGATAGAGGGATAAAAATTCATGTATTTATAGTGTTATTTAATTATGTGGTTAACAAATATGCTTAGGCCAACCTTAGGAGGGGTTTATCTTTGAAAATATATTTATTCAGGAAAGATACGGTAAATGACATAGGCACCATTTTGGGGACACTAGCACCACATGGCTATAGTTTCCTTAATGTGGTGATAATGTATAGTTAGTATAACATTAGGCATGAAGGTCTAGGATCAAGAAATGAGGGTATAGGACTACATTTGAGCTGACTAGGGATGCATGTGGTCTGCACAAAGGATGAAAAAGTGTGATAATAGGCTCTAGGATAGATCTAGGTCTAATATAGGAATAATTAGCCTCAAGTATCACTCTTAACACTAAAATACAAATTTTAGGTGATTACACCCCCACCCCTTTATGTTAGAAATGTAGAAAAATAAAATGACTAATATAAATGAAAAATAAGTGTACATGGAATTACCTAGGAAGTGAAGCCTATGAAGCTAAGTCTATGTATGTGAAGCATGATCCAAGGAATGACCTATAAATTAAATGTGCATAAATTATTCCTTAAGAGATATTAAAATAAAAATACTATGCTGAGTAAATAACTAATTGAGTAAAAATGAGTAAAGATATGGGATAGTGGAAAGGAATGAATACACCTCATTGGGTATACAAACCAATATATGAACCTAGTGACAACCTATGTGTGTACATGTATATAATGATCAATCAATGAATAAATTATAGTGAGCTAATATTTTTCTCAATCCTCATGTGTGGGTGTCTCAAGAACTCAATCCAATTTTTACACCCCTACTTAGTTGATCATGACCTATGAATAGCATGGATTAGACTAAAAGTGTGTCTAACCCTCTCATGTGGGTGGATCAAGAAATCAAGTAGGATATTACTCATCATTTCTCACCCATGTGTATTAGATGCATCTAAATGAACTACATAAATTAATTTTAACTTCTAACTAGGTATATCTAGCTGTGTATGTCAACTCTATGACCACTCAAGTACATTAGGTAGTTCTAGGACACTCAAGAATGCCAACCACTATATATGGAATAAGACATGAAACTAGTGTTAACATATAAAATGATGTCAAGTGTATATAACATAGAGAATGAAATGTAATTTTCTATTCCATATGATCAACTAGTGTGTAATTGAGCATATGGAAATAATGTACCATGTACATGCCCCCAATATGGTATTTGAGTATATTGATTCTAGACTAAGTTGTAATAATTATATCTAGATATCTGAACTAAATATAGGAATGGTCATGCCATGCATGATTCCCCAAATCTAAGTAATTTATGTGATTCTAAACTGAGCTAAGATGAATGATCTGAGTAAAAAATGAGCATAACTATCAAACCTATAACTAGATATGTGCAAACTTATATTATACCTAGTGTACTATTCTAGCCAATCTGATCTATCTTAAAACTGAGGATACTAGACAATAGTGACATATCTTAGACAATATCACCTTTTGGTTCTAGTGTCCCCCTATTTGGGTGCCAATGTCTTTCTAGTCTAAATTTTGTGTCACTACACTAATTTTTGAGTCACTATTTCCCCTATGTTTACCTATGTTAGATTTTTTGAAATTGAGCCTATGTACTAAAAAATGTACTATGAATGCAATATAAGAGCTTGGTCTCTATGAAAAACCCATATGAATTCCCCCTCATTTGAGGGTAGTTTTTGAACCTATGAAATAACTATCATCAAAATAAAATCTCTATAAAATGTATGTTAGCCAAAGCAATAATGATAACTATGTGACAATAATATATAATGTGCAAACATAACATTAGAATGTAAGATAATCTGAGCATATGCAATGTAAGATGTATAACATTACACAAGGGTGTCAAAATATATGTAATCAATGTATGTAATAATAAATCTAAGTGGTAATTAGGTATCTACCTAAGGGTATGGGGCATGATGTCCATCACGACACCCAAGTAAGAAGGGTAGATGCATGATGTCCCTTATGGAATCAAAAAATGGTGTGTGTAACAAGAAAATACAAGTGTCATGGCCATGATTCATATAATAAAGCATACATACAAAACACATGAGGCATGCAAAATAGGCCAAGGGGCCAAAATACAAGGGACATGGAAATATGTCACTAAATCTAAGAAAATAAGACATACAAAGACATGTTCAAATGTCCACATACACAAGACATAATAAATTTGCCTTAGATCTACTTAGAAGGACATGTTTAATTATTTTCATATAAAATCAATAAATCACACACAAGGGACATGGGCACATGTATAAGGCATACATACTATGAATAGAAGTGGCATAGAGCCAAAGAATAATGGATTATTCAAATGCCCTCAAATAGAATAATCAAAGAAACACAATCAATTCTAAACTAGATAATCTATAAATGAAACCATGCATGAGTATGTAATACAAATATATATATATATATATATATAAGATCTAGGATGTACAAATGTTAACTCCAAAATAGTGATTAGTAAAAAAAATCTAAGTATGGGTAGTAATGATCAATATCAAGATATGACAATGCTAAAATTGGAATGTAGATAATGTAAGGATAAAACCTGGTAATAGAAACTATGTATAAGATTACCCCAAGTGGGCAAATGTGTCAAATGAATAACCATGAATTGGTGTAAATGCCCCTAATGGGTAGATAATAGCAAGTCTAGATCAATAAAGTGGACATGAGTCTTGTATGTAATCTACAAGCAATCAACAATAATAAGTGAAGCATGTATGTATGATAAGATTGACTATACTAAGATAGCTAGAAATATGTGGTGTCTAGAAAACATAAGAAATGTAAACATAGAAATATATACAATCTTTGAATTTGTGTTTTTGAGTAATATTTGATTTTTTATCTTTTGACATGATATATTGTTTTTGTATTTTCTAGAAATAAACTATGTACAAGAAACATGAAAAATAATTATGCATTGTTTATATGCAATATCTCTTAAGATGCATGATGTTCAATGGGTTTTTTATTGCCGCACCATTAGGTGAATCTAGATGGTATAATTTTGGGCTCAACTTTGTTTTGATGATGTATGGTCCAAGACAATTGGATTTAAAATTTTCTTTGTTCTCTTCCTTGGCATTGATGTTTTTAAGATTTTATTTTGAAACTAAATCATTGACTTTGAATTCCCAATTGTGGACTCAATTATTATAGGTTATTTGGATTCATTTCTAATAGACTTTGAGATGCTCTATGGCTTGAATTCATGTGTGATCCAACTACTCTAATTCATGGAAACATACCTCTTTATACTAATCTTCTATGATGAACCCTTTTAAATGCACACATAAAGAGTAAATTTATAACTCCAATGGGATAAATCATTTTATGCCATATACTAGTGAATAAGGAGTAGCTTCAGTCAATGTGTGTATACTAGTGCGGTAAGCCCATAATGCATAGATGAGTTGATTGTGCTAGTCATCACCAAATTTAGTAACTATTTTTTTTAGAATATTATTGATTATCTTATTTGTTTCTTCTCCTTGACTATTTCCCTTTGGGTAATATGGAGTAGAGAATGTCTCTTAGATTTTATATTTGGCACAAAACAATTTCATTATTTTATTATTAAAAGAGGTTTCATTATTTGTGAGTATATTTGTTAGGAGGACAAAGTGGGAAATAATATTGGTCTTTAGAAAATGGCATATATCATCTCCCTTTATGGATTATAATGGGATAGATTATACCTATTTTTTAAAATATATTTTAGCTATGATAATGAATATATGACCTCTTATGTATTTTGGGTTTATCTTACTAATCATATCAAAGCCCCATATCATGAATGACCAAGGGGATATGATAGGTTAAAGCTATTGTGAAGGCACATGGTGTAAGTTTCTATAGCATTAACATTTGTTGCATAACTTGGCATATTATTGGCATTCTTTTTTCATAGTTGGTCAATAGTAACCTTGTTTGAGTAACTTGTGTGACATTGTTTTACCATTGAAATGACCATCACATTCATGGTCATATACCTATTGAATAGCCAATTTATCTTCCTTAGTTGTAAAGCATAGGAATAAGTGTCCATCAAAATATCTCTTAAATAAGTCACCACCAATTATGGAATATTTAAGGGAGTTTCATTCTAGTTTATGATTTTCATTTCTTGTGAAAGTATCAGGTGTAATATATTTATTCAAAAAGTTATATATTTTATAAAACCATTTAAATAGTGTTGTACTATGAGTAGTAACTAGAACTATGAGAGTGATAAGGTCCACATGGGACACTAAAAGAGATTATAGTCATTTGATAGTTAAAATAACTTAGTCTACATCTATGTCGATGGGGATCAATGATGTGTCACTAGCCATTGTATCAACATGATGGTTATCTTTGTGCGGGATGTTCTCGATAGAGAAATGATCAAACTAAGCCTATAAAAATTGAACCATATTCTTGTAAGTAATCAAGCATTATTATTTTGTTTGGTATATATTTTTAAATTTATTGGAAATTAATTATGAGTCCTTGTAAACTTTTTTTGATTTAATATAGAGAGCCTAAGTTTCCTGAAGGCTTGAGATAAGAAATTCATATTCTAAATTGTTATTGGTACATTAAAAATTGAATTGGTAATTGAGAAGTACTATGTGTCCAAGTGGATCAATGAAAATAATTACATATCTAGCACTAGATGCACATTTATAATTGTCAAAGAACATTATCCATGTATCTGAAGTGGTATTATATGTTATGAATTCATCTCTAAAATCATCATTGATAGGATTTATATCTAGTACTAGGGTTTCTATCAATTGATATGTAATTATTTGGCCTTTTTTTAATTTTTGTAAAATGATATTTAGGTCAAATTATATGAGTAACATGTTGTATAATTTTAGTCTCAAGTTTAGTAAGCATCCCTTAAGCAGGTATGAATCTATTGTTATTGACCCATTGGCTCAGTCACACACTTAGCAAGTAGTCCATGTTCAATCTATGCTTGGTGCAGCTAGGTGTCAGTATTAAGGTGGTTAGGGGCCTGAAACATTTAACACACTATTTCACCAACATCAATTTCACACAAGGTACATGCCTTGTGCTCACTCGAAGCACAATAATGAAAGGACTGGGGCCCATGTTGGGATAGTTGGTACATGGCACAACTTGGTTAGGAAAGGGATTTATTGATGTTCAATATGTACTTGCAATACCTATCAAGGGGTTCAGTTCTAGCCATGGTGGCACAACTCTCCATTGGGTCTGGTTACCTGCTCTTCATAGATAAATCCTTAAGGATAGAAGGTTTAAGAACATATAGACATGGGAAAGGGTAGTGCTTAAATGCATATTAATTTTGACACTTTTTTAATGTTCATAAGTACCTTGAATTTAATGTATGACATAGAGTTGCCATTAGTAACTTGAATCAACCCTTTAAATTATAATTGATCCAAATTACACCAATTATTCAATTATGTTTACAAGATATAAACCAATTTTATCTATAAAATCTAACTCATGCCTAATAGATCAACTTCCAATAGGGTTAAACATCATCCTTTCATTAATGCATGTGTTTAACATATATAGTTCATAGTATAAAAATAGAGCCTCATGCTCAGTGCTAAACTACTAGTGCTTAGAGGCTCACAAATGAGCTTGGGTGATATAATATTAGTATTTAACTAGATTCATAATAAAATATAAAATAAGACATACTCTATTTTCAATCCTCCAAAGCTTTGTTATACTTTTATTCTCCCTCCACTCACCCTTGGCCCCATTTGGTTTTATAGGGGCAAAGGCATATTTTTTATAGAGTGGAGGGGTACACATCAAGTGTTGAGGTGTCACTAGGAGTGATCATTACACTAAATCCATAACTCTACCACCTTTGTATTTTATCCACCACATGCAAGTACTTGATGAGCTTCTCCTATAAAACTAGGCACCAATCAACTGCCTTACTAGTTGGTGCAAGATCTACAAGATTTTTCTAGCTAGTGAAAAATCACAAAAATGGGAAATCATTCCATACAATTACATTAGGTCAAGGTTTCACATGTAGGCATGGTTATACCACTTAAAATCAAAAAGGGTAAAACATTTACCCCGTATAAAATTTCTAGTCCACCTTAGACTAGTCTACCAGCACCTTAGGTACATAGAATTTAGGCACACCAAGCTATAATTTTGATTTGAAGTTCTCAAAGCCCTGTATGATGAGCTTGATTTCTTCAGTGGAACTATCAATCTTACTGGAAGAAAATTCAAGGGATTCTACATCCATTTCTTCAAGCTTTTCACAAAAGGCTTCTAGCCTTTCCTTTACATGTTTTACCTTGCCATCTAAAATATCCCCTTATTCACTTGCCTTTGCCTAAAAGGCATAGAATAGGGTCTCTAGGTCTTGATCCTAATTCTTTAATATTATTCTAGAGTTTTCTTGCACCATTACTTGCATGTGTTTGATCCTAGTTACCATAAATGAGTGCTAGAGAAATATATCTTTTTCCTCCTTCACCTTCTTGAGGTGCACATCAATAACTTATGCTTGAGTGGCAAAGTTAAAAAATATTGTATCAGCCTCCTTCACTTGATCCTCCAATTTGGTAAGGAGGTCCTTCACCACATTGATCTTTTTGTTTAGCTCCCATTTTATGGCCTTATTGGGGTCCTCTTGCTCCTCAAGCATTAGTTTTAAGTGCAACAACATTTATTCTACTAGGGTGTAAACCCACTTTACTTCACTCATTCCTAAGGTATCCACACCATCTAGGAGGGATGGCTTCACCTCTTGTATGTTCTTATTCAACTACTTTAGCTTAAGCTTTATTTCTCTAAGCTCTATCTCAACCCTTTGTGTAATATTTTTCTAGTTGTGGGCATGAGCAACATTGATTATGTTCTTGCATGCCATAGAAGATGGCATCTTTATAAGGGCATTGTTTGAGTGTATAAGATTCATGTCACAAGAATATAGGAGATGGTAGTCATGCCCTGTCTCTATCTATTTGGTACTTCATATTACCTTTGTTAAAACCTCAAACTTAGGCTCATCCATATAGAAATCTAGCACTAATGAAACTTATCAATGCATTAGAGTTGTAGCAATTCTTGGGGGCATGTAGTCCATTAAGTAGATGTCATCATCCCCCCTAAAATCATACTACACCCTTTCTCTATTTTTGAGCATAAAATATTCATCCTCTCTTATTTCCTCCTCTTGGTTTGTTCTTATGTCTGAACCAATGCCTTGTTCCTCATCTTCTTCCCCTTTTCATCTTCCTATTCTTTAGTGCTAGGTGTGTCATCTAGCTCTTTTTCTTATGGAGGTTCATTTATAGAATTTTACCCCTCATCTTTTTCTCTTCTCATTTTTTATGTTAGGGCACTAGTATCACCTTATTTATCTTTAAACACCCCTTTAGAACTTGTATGCACCTATTTTTTAGCTTATTCTACTATCTTGGTGGAGGTGCTAGGTGCCTCTTCTATCATTGTTTCTTTTATTAAAGGTTATATGCTAGCAGTAACCTTTCTCTTTTATCTCTCCTCCATCATTCTTACCCTTTCCTCTTGGGATACTTTTTATTCACCGTATCTTCTCTTTGCCTCTTCTTCTTAGGCCTTTCTTTCTACCTCCTCCTTCTTGGGCATATCCTTCTCGACCTTCCTTTGCATAGCTTGTATGACATATTTTATTTCATGTTATTTTATCTCCTTGGCCTTGAGCTGATTGATATCTACATAGGACATGCCCTTGGCCTTCATGGCTTCATATTTGTGGTGTAACCTTAGTGCTTACTCAATATTCCCTTGGTATATTCCCATGTCCCTCTACTTGGGAGTTAGCTCTTTGTCTGATGATGCACCCAAATGGGTTGCCTTAGTCTCCTTTTTCCCTTCTCCCCCTGTACTCGATTATTCTATCTACACCAGGTGCTATATTTATTTTTATACCTTTACCTATACCATCTAAATGACCCCCTTTATCACTCTTTCCTTGTCCATTTTTTCTTTCTACTCCTTTAGCTCATGTGCCTTCTACCTCTCTACCTATTAAAGCATCCCCAAATTGTGTTTCCACTTCTCTAACATAGGTTGAGGTCGCAAGAATGGAGTTATTTCATTAGATGAGTATTCTTCCCCTTTAGTCATAATGTAAGTGCCCCATTTAAATCCTTCTTCTTTTGACTCTTATTCCCCCACTTTTTTGATGTTTAAGAGCACTACCTTAGACCCAAGGATCTATACCCGACCCTTCTTTTTCCCTATGTTGTGGTATGTCTTTATCATGGTCTTCATGTGCCTCTTTGATGAGGTAGGAGAAGAAGGTCCCTCACCTACAATGATCTTCTTCCTTAAGTGTGCCTCAATTTATTTTAATGTCTCCCCCTTCTTCTTTGGGGACTTCATCTTTGTTTTTGCTAGGGTTCCATCATCGCTGACCTGAATAGGGGGATCAACATTTTCATCTATGTTGGATGTCTAGGCTACCTTATTTCTTGGCTTCATCTCATAATAGAGCCTATGGATGTATTTGTCTATGTTTACTATGATAATATGATTAATTTTAGGGTGATCAAACTCATATTCATCATCTTTTGTGGTCATCTCATTAGCATGCATGAACTAGCACCTAAGCTTTCATCTCTCCTTGTCTATCTCTTTGACTAGAATTTTAATCTACTATGCATTGGGAATTTGGTATTGCACCTCTCTAAAGTATTTAGATGGGAAGGTAAAGGGAAGATTCAACCATTTGGATCTATTTCCATCATTTAGAGCTAGGTGCACTACATAGTAGTATTACATGATGATGAAGGTAACCATTGCATACAAACTTTGAGGGAGTCCTTGGGTAATGCACCATTCATACCAAAAGACCTCTATGTAGTTCTCATACCATTTTAGCACACACACTTTGTACTTGGCACTAAAAAAAGTAAGGTGAAGTATTTATACTTTTGTATTAGGGAGTCATGATGCTTAGGTAAAATCCATAGGTTATTCCCTTCTCCATCTGGTATCTTGATTTCTTCCATGATGATTAAGATGAAGATGGTGTCCCATCTAAAAGTTCACTTGGTGTTTTGGAAATTGAGGGCATTCTTCACAAACTCATCTGTGATGAATTTGGTGATGTTCAATATTTTGCCTTACACTAGATGATATGTGTTGCAAAGGTAATTTTTGGACACATCAGTCCATTGCCCTCCTAGGTATAATTTTGTACCGATGAGGCATGAAACCACCCTCATTCCTAGATCCTTATAGTCCTTAAGGGAGAATGTAAATCCCCCTTTATGATACTTGAGTTTCATGATGTGCTCCACTTCTTTCTCATCACTCATTAACTGGTGGATGTCTCTACCCATATTAGGGAGCCTAGTGATCCTTTTAATGAGTTGCATAAATATCTTCATGTGCTAACCAACAAAATAGATGTGGTTCTCATGGATGTGCAAAAACAAGAATTGCACCAACTCCTTTAGCTTCCCCAAATAGAGTAACTCATAGAGTTGAGTTGCTTCAAAAGATGTTAACTTGTCTCTTATTGAGACATCAAATAGGGCATTACCTTGTGGCATCTTACACCCCATATCAACCATCCAATCCTTCATCAACTCCTACAAGTGACTCAACATTCAGTGGTTATATTATTTTAGTTGATAGTTATGCATTAAAGAGCAAGTTTATTCCCATATTATTACTTCAAGGGGGAACAACATGAATTGGTATGAGAGATTCATTATCATCTTAGTGCCAACCACTATTATGCTAACTACTTTGATGGACTACGCCTTAGTTTTGGTAATCATCATTTCCTTAATTATTCAAACCCACTTGGGCTTGAGGTATGCTTATGTGGAGCTTGGTTTTTTTTATTCTTTACCATTCTAAATTGATAGGTATTTAACCTTGAAAGATGTGGCTTGCCTAGGCCCCGAATGGTGGTCAGTGCTTTTATAGTTGTGAAATTGTGACTATACTCCTCAGCTTTGAGCTTCACTTATTGTCAATGGTGGCTTGAATAGTGACTTGTCTTGATTCTTTGATTCTTTATTTACTTCTTTCTCTACAACTCATCAGACCAATATTTTGATAATCTTAATGATATCCCAAATTTTTATAACCTTGAGCCTTGTACTTTTCACCCTTTTATACACATCTAGGCCATCCACCATCATTAATGCATTTTTTATGGCTAGGTAGTGCCTCAATTTCTTGGATTTCATACACATTTATGAGATATTTAAAAAACCCTATGTTACAAATGCATTTATTACATATATTTGTGTAAGTACCACTACCTTATGTAATGCTCCTAATTTTTTTTTAGTGAAGTGACATGTGATTCAAATAGTCACTTCTTACTCAAGTCTAGGTGGATACTAGTTGTCGTAGATGATATCCTTTTGTGCTTATTTATTTAGTATAACCTTCACCTTTTTTGTGGTAATTTGGGAATAATTACTCACATGTACATGATTTAGCCTCCTTGGTTCCACTTTATTTTCTAGCTATGCTTTTATTTCAATCATGCTTGTTATCTTGGTCAATTTTGTGTGTGTCATCTTGCCTTGGCTTGTCTAACCCCATATAAATCCCATGTGCTAGTCCTCCAACATGTCATTTAGTTTTATCTATTTTTTATGCATGATAATTCAATATGACTTCATCTCCAATCTTTTACATGACTAATGGGTGTGTCTTGACCTCTTCTTACACCTAACCATATTGAGTGACTCCACTTTATTCCATTGATAATTGGTGCATGAATCAATTTAGGCACCTCCACTATGTCCTTGACTTCTTCCCTTAATTTGAGATCATATTCATAGGGTTATATGTACATCTATTGTGGGTTTGACTAGTCTCATGTTCCCACCATTTAGTTGTCTAGCCTTAGGCACTTAGGAAGTGCAAGTGCTCGACTCCCCCAATTGAAATTATGCATGAAGTGTCATCCATGTCTTCTTACATGCCTTCAAAAACTACTTAGTGGATTGGTAACCTACTAAATAATGAAAAAATAAGTTAAATTTTCAATTTTTTGGCTCATGCCAAACCTGTACATGGTCATCTAACAATTTTGACTTATGACCGATAAGTCAGTGTTCTCCTAGCACAAGTGTCATTCTACTACCTGTATAGATTCAAATGATTG
Organism: Torreya grandis; assembly: GCA_037957365.1. Classification (NCBI taxonomy): domain Eukaryota; kingdom Viridiplantae; phylum Streptophyta; class Pinopsida; order Cupressales; family Taxaceae; genus Torreya; species Torreya grandis. The sequence continues at coordinate 12,315 of JARHVA010003617.1, read as the reverse complement.
ACATTGAAATGACCAAGAAGCATTTCTCTATTCAACATGCATAATTTGAAAGTGTCAGTATCTAATATGTGATGGATGATATAAGGACCCATCTATCTTATTTACAATTTTCTAGGGTGCTTAAGATACTTGGAGTCATAGAGTAGTACCAATGCTCCTTCGGTCATCTCTTTGCTATTGATGTGATTGTCATGATAGATATTTTAGCATTCCTTCTTAATTTATTATTTATATTTCACTTGGGCATGCCTCTCATCCAAACACTCCAAGTCTTATAGCCTTGCCTACAGAGACTCTTGGTCATCCAAGTGACAATGCATGTAATACACAGTGATTGTATCAAAAATTCCATTGAGAGGACTACCTTTGCACCAAACACGAGTTGAAATGGTGTATCCTTGTTTAGGTGATTTTAGGTGGTGTGGTATGCCCATAATAATACTAAGACTTTATCATCCCAATCCTTGTGACCAACATCACATAGATTTATCAAGCATGTTACCAAGATTTTATTAAATGCTTCAGCCATGCCACACTTGTGGATGATAGGGGGTGGTTTTTTGGTGCACCACCATATACTCACTTATGATTATGTGAACTATCTCATTGATAAAATAAGTCCTAAAATCACTTGTTAGACCTAGTGGGCACCCATACCTACTAATAATATTTTCCTATATGAAGCGTATAGTTATCATGATTATGCAATCTTTTGTCAATGCTCCTTCAACCCACTTAGTGAAATATTTAGTGGCCACCAAGATGTATGTTGAACTTGTGCACCAAGTTGTGGGAGTGATTGGCCCAATAAAATCAATGGCCCATTTTTTAAATGGTGCTTAGGCAAGAATGGGGATGAGTGTCATCTCATCCTAGTGATTTGGATTTCCACTATACTAGCATATATCACATGCCTTAACATACTCTATTGCATCCTAAAATAGGCTTGGCCACTATAATTTTGATTTTAGTATCTTTCATGTTGTTGCATCTCTAACATAATGGACTCCAGTCCTTCATGTGCTTCTTGGAGGATGGAGCCCCATTCATGTTCTAGAACACATCAATTAAAGACTTTATCCCTACTTAGTTTGTATAACTTTCCTTCAATGAGATAAAAGGGGGAGGTTTTAATAGCAAGATATTTCTTTTCTTTATCTAGGGCATAGCTCCAGAGGTGAGGAAAGAAGTAATTTATGCTAGGTTTTTAGGGACACAATGGATTTTACATAGTTGAGAATTTGGCATATCATCCTTGATTGGCATTGCAACATCACCAGATTATATATATGATAAGTGGTTTGACCCCATGTTTTTCTCTCCAAGCTTAATAATCATGAAGAATTGGAACTCCTAAAATAAAACTACCCATCTACAAATGCACCCATGTAAAATGACCTTATTCACGAGGTTTTAAGTGCCTCATAATCTATGAAGAATATGAATGGGGTTGCAAGAAAGTATTGCCAAAAATTTTACAATGTGTATACTATGGTGAGTGTTTTTCACTTAGTAATCTTGTAGTTGTGCTCTGCCTATGTCAATTTTCTACTTGAGAAGGAGATGGGGTGATCTATCTTCCACTCACTAGTCTGTGCCAGAATAACACTAATGGTAGATCCAAAAGCATCAACATGGTTATGGAATGGCATCATCTAATATAGGAATTGAAAAATTAGTACACTCACTAGTTTTAGCTTTAAGGTCTCAAAATCTTCTTCTTACACCTTGCCCCAATATAACAGGCCATCCTTGTGCAAGAGATCTTCCAAGGGTGATATGATATGTGTATAGCTTCTAATAAAATATATGTAGTAGTAATAATGGCCCAGGAAAGCATGAACATATTTATAAATCAAAGGGTTCTAGAGCTAAATGATATTATCTATTTTCACCAAATCGATGATCAAACCATATTTATAGATGATGTGCCCAAACAAGGTTCCAAAGGGAGTTGCAAAGACACACTTATTTATATTTAGTGATATTTTTAGTAGTCTACACCTCTCAAACATGAGGTGCAGGTTGTCATAATGGTCCTTGATTAGGCCATACATGGTCCAATCATCGAGGTATACTTAGAGGAATTGATGGATAAAGTCCTTGAATGCTACGATGACTACCTTAAAGAATATGGTTGGTGCATTCTTGAGCCCAAAAAAATTTACATTGTAGGAAAAATAACCACATTCAATCATAAAGGTTATCTTTGGTTTATTCTCCTTCTCTATTTTCACCTAATAGTATCTAAAGAAGCCATCAATGAATGTGTAGATTTTGTAGCCTGTGATGCCATCTAGTACCTCATCAGTGAATAGGGTCAGGAAGGGGTCAGTGATATAGTCATCATTTAAGAGTCTATAGTTAATGCATATTCAAATGCACTATAGGTTGTAATATTGGTCCTTGATTAGGCCATACATAGTCTAATCATTGAGGTATACTTGGAGCAATTGATGGATGAAATCTTTGAATGCCATGATGACCACCCTAAAGAATGCAGTTGGTGCATTCTTGAGCCCAAAAGGCATTACATTGTAGGCAAATCAACCCCATTCAATTGCAAAGGTTGTCTTTATTTTATCCTTCTCCTATATTTTCACCTAATGGTAGATGAATAAGCCATCAATGAATGTGTATATTTCATAGCTTGTGATGCCATATAGTACCTCATTAGTGAATGGGGTCAGGAAGGGGTCAGTGACACAAGAAACATTCAAGAGTCTATAGTTGATGCATATTAAAATGAACCCATCTTTTTTATGCTAATTGCTATAAGACTTACCCATTTTAACTCTTGCATAGGGTATATGATCCTTACGGCTAACATCATATCAATATTTGTTTTCACCTTGGCATAGAGATTGGGGTTCATGCAATATGGGTGCTTCTTTATGGGTCTTATGTCATATACTAACTTGATTCTCATTTTTATAAGTGACAAGTGATTTCCCTTCATGTATTCATAGTTGGATAAGAATAGGTCTTGAAACTCTTTTAAGAGATATATGATTCATGCCATTCCTACTTCAGACCAATATGTGCCTAGGGTGACAATCTTTGATTCACCTTCTATACTAATATATACTTTGACAGTCTTGAGAGGGGAATAATAAGGCTCATTTCATGCCAGTGATAGTCTTATACTTACCTAGTCCCTACTATTATTTCAATATGAAGATGGGTTTGCTCCTCTTGATCTTGGGCACTATCATCTATTTGGTGCACAATCTTTTTCTTTCCTACTAATTCCTTCCAATTGTGATTCTTATAGGTCTCATAATTTTCCTCACTAGAGTCACTATTTATTACCTTATATCCAAATAAGGGGTAGGGAGTGCCAATAACTTTTCCCCAAACATGTCTCTTAAGAACTCTTCTAGTATAGAAGTGTCCTTAAACACTACTCAGAGAATAACTTGTAATGGCTCTAGTAGCCTTAATTATTCTAAGGAAAATGAGAAGGTGTGCACAAAATTACCCTATATTTCATCCCAATCTATTGTCTCTTATCACATCTCATTCATGATATACCATGCTTGTGCCCAATTTTTTAAGGTCTTGTATAATTCATGTACCCACAGGTTCTTTGGTAGGCTTTTGTTGTATCCAATCTAGGTCTCTTAGCATATGCACACATGCACCACTAGATTAAAATTATCAACATAAACAATAATATCTAAATCCTCATTGCTTTTTCCAAACCTGGTGCATATGGATAATTTCATGTCTTGCCAAGTTGGCAATCTAGGTTTTTATGCAACCCACTAATGAGTAGCAGTACCCCTGAGAGTATATACTAATGCACCCATATGATCTACTTCTTTGTGGATGTGAGACTCTATGTCATAGAAATAGTATTTAATAGGTTCACTTCCATCATACTAAGGAATCCTAGTAATCTTTCCCTTGGTCAATCTGAATACTTTATTCTTTGCCCTCTTGGCACAAGGGACCCATTTTTTAGTAGTGTGCCTCATCTAGATCAAGCTTCCCTGAACTAGCCTTGGTACCTTGGTGCATACTTGGTGCCACCTCTAGCTAGTAATTTCATAGGCCTCTTTGACCCATCGATCATAGGCTACATCTATTGTATTGAAGGTTGACTGACCATCTTCCCACTTGAGCACTCCTTGGTTATTAGGATAAAGAAACTCAGTGCCTTACGATGTGATACTATAGATATGGCTGATATCCTCATTGAGATCAACACTTTCCACATACATGGGTTCTTGATCTTTTGATAATGGGACCACCACCATTTTTGTGCCATTTTTGAATGTCATGTAGCATTTTTAAAATCATATATCTCCATTATTAACATAGCACCATGGTCTTCCTAGAAGCATTGGGTAGTTATCCTATTGTTCCAACTCAATTACTTTAATGTAGACTCAAAATTCAATGCCCATGATATTCATAATGGTGCTTACGAGAACTCCAATGGGCTGAGCCTTAGTCTTATTTACCATGAACAGTGTGTGAGGGCATGGCCTCAAGGGTAGCCTACACATTTTTTCTCAGGTAGTTTTAGTCAAGATATTTAACTCTACACCTATATAGATAATTATCTCACAAATCAACCATCCATCAATGGTGGTGATTATCATCAATTCTTGGTCATACTCGATGTGTTGAGTATATCTAACTTCATGCACCCACTCCATATGTGGTACTACAACTTTAATCTTGTGAGGTACAACATATTCATTTGACCTCTTTTTTCATGCTCTAAAATCATGTTCTTTAGCAAGGGAATCATCCCTTCTATTTGTATGAGGCACATTATCTATATCAATTCTTGTACTTTAACCTCCCAGCTATCTTGTTTTTTTCATGAGGTAATAGCCTATGCCTTTAAATATCTTACAAATTGGAGATCTCCCTATAAGTTTTGGATAATGCTCATAGCTTGATGTAAATTTCCTATTTATGTTTGAGATCAGGGTATAGGGCAGCCTTAGGTTCTAGTGGAGTGATGCACTTGGTGTGGCATGGCTCTCCATACTTTAGGTGTAACTCTGGGACTGACACACCTAGTGGCTACATAGTATACCCACTATGAGTAGTGATTTATACTTTTAGAGGCTCCTTATGATCCCATTGCTTCTTTGAGGCCCACTTTTCCACTTTTGGCTCAAGACTTATCATGCCAGTGATTTTTTCAGTGTCAAGCCACCCTTGAGTTATCTTCTTGTATAAGTCTAGGCACTCTTTGACCAAATGCAGTCTTTGATAGTACCCACACATTAGATTCTTGGGGAAGTCATGTTGGTAATATTCATGTGAATATTCCTCCACCTCATCATCTTCCTCAACCTCAATCACCTTACTATTTATCATAGAAAATATTTTGCTGACTGTAACCCTCATTCCTTTGTTTCACTCAGCCTTCATTTGTCATGGTCACTTGTCTTGTACCCCTCTCCATGTTTTGGCACATTTCATCAATAATGCAATAGTCTACCACTATGTGGGTATAGGTGTCATACAACTTGAAATATATCATTTTTTTACCTAAATTACAAGCTATAATAGTGGATAATTGCATAAATCATGCAACCCATGATAAACTTCATAGTTTAGGAGTAAATATCATGCAATTTTTTTAGGGTAGTTGTTCCTATTATGCCCCTCTATATCATAATCAATACACCAAAAACCACTACGAATATCATGTATTGATCCAAATGTTAGATTTTGTAGTTGTGAGGCTATGGACACAATCTATGCCTCTATGAATGGGCTAATACCCATGTCTACACTTTTGACTACCTCGATGTGGAGAGCAGCCTCAAGTTCTTCATGGGGATCCTTGAATGTATTAATTGATAATTCCCTTTGAAAGGGGACCAATAGACCCCCAATAAACCATTGTGTATATTAGGAGATATGAATATCATAGGGTATTTTGGACAATAGTATAATAAATTATGTGTCATACAGGTGCATGCTCTCAGATAACCCTTGGCTGATTTCTTTTAGTAAAAATATGTTTTATTTTTAAAACATGGGGATATCAAATTCATTCAAAAAGGCATCCTTTAATATGTCATAATCTACCATTACTTGGTTTAGATCAAAATTTTGGTACTAGGTGTGCACTTGATCAAATAATGTAACTATAAATTGGGTGGCCTTGTGCTCTGACTAGGTGATTCCCTAAACACACCACTAAAGCTCACATTTAAGTATGTGATTTATAGTATTTTCTATGCCATAATATTCTAGCAAGTTCATTACCATCTCATAGTATATTTATTAAGGGGGTGGCACCTATATCTGAGGTACTTGACCCCTTAGGGTCTATGTTGGGGTCACTCCTCCAATGCATCTAATGTTTGGGTTGAAAATTGGCCTAGTTGTCATCGATAACACCAAACAACTAGATGGTGTGGTACTGCTTACTTGCGGTGTGGGGCCACTCTTGTTGGGTTGTTGCCTAGTTAGCATAATAGACATATTTTAAACTAAGATGCTTGTGCTTATGTTTGCACCTATTATCATCAAGGTATTCTTTGTCATTTTTTTGTATGGAATCACTTGTTTGATCAAAGGTTCTTGATTCAAAGATGAAAGTTTCACAAAGTCCAAATTAATAACAAGGTTAGTTACCATTCTTCTATATTCTAATGGGGGATCTAGTGCATGAGCTTGTGCTTTAGGTTTGAAGGGGTAAGTGCTTTTGGTGTATCCTTTATTACCTAGTATTGTAGGAACCCATTGCATCCTACACCCATTGATTGCTAAGATTGATACATAGCCTCATATTCTCTATCCTCATGCTAATATAATTCAAGGGATCCTTCCCTATGCCCTTCCCACTCACTACAAGTCTTTTTAATACTGTTAGGTTATAGATCCTCTATTAGCCTATGTTTCCTTTTATTATAATTTTGCCTTTAGAGATCTCAAGTATCAGGCTGCTCATTCCTCTCCATTGCACTTAACTTACACTTCCCCTTCTTTCCATCTACACTCACTCATACATGCACAAATTTTATCTATCCATTCTCATAGTCTCAAAGCCATAACCCACCAGTAGCTTCTTCAACTCTACACTAAAATGTCTTATAAATGTGCCCCTTGGTTTTTACAAGAACTCATAATCTACTTCTTCAGGGTAAGAGTAGGTTGATACTAAAAATTCCATCACATAATTATTCAACATTATACTCCACCACTTATCTATAGTGCACATCCAAATGTCATCTATTATCTCAAGCCTTTCCAAACACTCACTATTACACTCTAAGAATTTAATGTGGATCCATATTTAGTAAGTGGAATATGCAACAAACCACCTATAGATGTGATCAAGTAGTTCACAAGAGAACACTTCATATAGAGGAGCATATAGATAGGTTTTTTCCCATTGTCTTAGTTTCTAACCTTGGTAGATTGGATGCTTATACATAAAGTTATCCTCTACTTGCTCTAGTTAGTGCTTGATGTTATCAAGAAAAATGCATTGCATAATTCTATTATATCATTGCAATAACAAAATTCAACATAGGTCTTGGAAATAGAATTAAAATGTTATAGATTTATAGTATCAAATTAAATAAGCATCCCTTAAGTAGGTTTGAATCTATTATTATTGACCCATTGGCTCAGTCATGTACTTAAAAAGTAATCCATGCTTGGTGTAGGTAAGCACAAGTCTTAAGTGGATTAGGGGCTCACAAAATTTAACACACTATTACACTAGTATCAATTTCACACAAGGCATAAGCCTTATGCGCTCACCCAAAGTGCAATAGTGAAAGGATCAGGGCCCACATTGGGCTAGTTGGTACATGGCACAACTTGGTTAGGAAAAGGATTTAGTCATGGTTAAGATGCACTCAGAATATTTGTCAATGTGAGGGTAAACTAGGTAAGGTGAATAGGCATAGGCCTATTTCAGGGGTTCAGTTTTAGCCATGGTGGTGCAACTCTCCATTGGGTCTAGTTACCTACTCTTTATAGCACAATCTTTAAGGATAGTAGGTTTAAGAACATCTAGATGTGGGAGAGGGTGTTAATTAAATGCATATTACTTTTTACACTCTATCGATGTTTATAATTACCTTGAAGTTACTATATGACACAAAGTCACCATTAGTAACTTGAATCAACCCTTTAAATTACAATTAATCTAAATTACACCAATTATTCCATTATGTTTACAAGATATAATCTAGTTTTATCCATAAAATCTAACTCATTCCTAGTAGATCAACTCCTAATAGGGTTTAACATCATCCTTTCATTAATTCATGTGTTCAACATACATAGTTAATAGTGTAAAAATAGAGCCTCATGCTTAGTGCTAAACTACTAGTGCTCAGAGGCTCACAAATAAGCTTGGGTGATACATTGTTAGTCTTTCACTAGATTCATAATAAAATATAAACTAATACATACTCTAGTTTCACTCCTCTATAACTTCACTATACTTTTGTTCTCCCTCCACTCACTTTGGCCCTCGCTTGGTTTTATAGGGGTAAAGGTATCTTTTTGCTAGAGTGGAAGGGTGCACATTGGGTGTTGAGGTATTATTGGAAGTGATAATTATACTAGCCCCATAACTCTACCACCTTTGATTTCTATCCACCATGTGCAAGTACTTGATGAGATTATCCTACAAAATTGGGTGCCAAAAAATTGCCTTGCTAGTTGGTGCAAGATTTGTAGGATTTTTCTAGCTAGCAAAAAAAACATAAAAATGGGCAATCACTCCATATGATTGCCTTGGGTTGAGGGTTGCCATGTAGGCATGGGTCCACCACTTGGAATAAAAAATGGGCCAACATAACATAAACCATTTTTTAATATGGCCTGAGAGATGCAGTTTTGACATGAAGAATTTTAAAGGATTGACTTTTGTAATGATCTATGTCTCATTGTTAATCATATAGTATCAGAGCTTGCAAGTGGAAAATAAAAGTTTTAATAAAAGTTTTTTTTTTATGGATATTTTATTTTATATTAAACTATTTTAGGATTGATTTAGTAAATGGCACTCTATTTATATTGATCATCATGTAGTGTTAGGATTGCACCAATTGCATGATGTATCACTGAGAGGTAAAGTAGAAGTGGATTGTCAGGTATTAGTTGAACCAAAATAGGTGGGTTTAGTAAATATTGTTTAATTTTATCAAATATTTCTTGAGATGTGATGTCCCACTCAAATTTCACATCTTTTTTAAGTAGTCTAGTGAATGATTGGGTCTTGTCTATGAGTTGTGCCATAAAGTGGCAAAGTGCCTGAATTTTACCTTTAAGGGATATAAGTTAATTTAAATTGGTAGGAGGAGGCATATCCATGATTGATTTGGATTTATTTGGTTCAACCTCTATGCTACATTGGGATATTATTAATCTCAAAATTTTTCCCAATGAAACCCCAAAGACACATTTCCTAGGATTGAGTTGCACATTGTATTTTTTGAGTCTCTCAAAAAATTGTCATAAATCTAATGCAGATGTTGTTTCTCTTTTGATTTTGCAAGCAAATCATCGACATAATATTTTATTGTATTATGAATGAGATCATGAAATATATATGTCATTATTCATTAGTCTATTGCACCTATATTTTAAATCCAAATGGCATGACAATATAACAAAAAGTGCCCCATGGTGTGGTAAAAGAAGGCTTTTCTTGGTCTTCTTTAGCAATCTCAATTTGATTGTATTGATGAAACCATCCATAAAGGAGAGCATATTTTACCATTTTGTAGAGTTGACTATCATATCAATGTTTGGTAAAGGGTAGTCATCCTTAAGACATGCTTTGTTGAGGTCCCTAGAATCACAACAACATC